>QGSO01000335.1:0-35362 GCA_011037825.1 Carya cathayensis | reverse complement strand
CTTCCCCTCCCACCAGACTACATCCCCACCAATTTTCAGAGCCATCGGACCCACCGTTAGCCACCACGCACGGCCTAAAGTTGCTGCCCCAGCCCAGTTTTCTCCTCTGTTTTTCCTTTCCGCGCAGCCTCCTTCGACCGCCCATATTTCCGCCGTCCGGTGGAGCTATCATACACCACCCCCGCCATTCTCTTCCTCTCATGGCAGACTACAACCCCACCAATTTTCAGGACCATCGGAGCCACTGTTAGCCGCCGCGAGCCGCTCAAAGTCGCGGCACCAACCCAGTTTTTCCCCTGTTGCCGTTTTTCTTCCTCCGCCCAGAACCGCCACTTGCCGGCGGCGTGGCCTGTACCACCCACCCAGAAAAATTCCCCTCCCTCCGGCGCACCACCCCACCAAAGATCTCCCCCAACCGTGCCGTCGTTTGGCCGGAAAAGCGCATCTAAGCCGCACAGTTTGTCACCGTTTCCGGCGCCGTCGTACCACCTCCGGCCACCATCTTTTCACCACTTCCTCCCCTACTTCTTGCCGTCCT
Source organism: Carya cathayensis (assembly GCA_011037825.1). NCBI lineage: Eukaryota > Viridiplantae > Streptophyta > Magnoliopsida > Fagales > Juglandaceae > Carya > Carya cathayensis. The sequence goes on along the minus strand of QGSO01000335.1, from coordinate 34,824 downwards.
AACCCACCTAATTTCGGCCTCGATCCGTTGGCGGAGCAGCTCGCACGAGCTCAACTCCGATCAGCCCCTTCTTGGCCTTCGACCGTCGTTTCCACCGCCACCCACGGCCAAAACTCACTTCCACTAACTTCATAAACATCCCTAGACCATTCCCTATCAATTTGGTATCTTGGTTTGTCCCCGTTCAAAAGTGGGTATTTTGCGACCCACGGCTGCATTGCATTTGCACTGTTACGTTGCTTTCCGCCCATCGTTTGCCGCGCGCCGAACCTTCTAAAAATCATATATAACGCTGTAAGTATTTTCCAAACTCTACTTTTAGATTTAAATATATTTTGCTCTTACAATAATTTATTTGGTTGGTTTGCTGATTCTGGACTAAGTCCGAGGAGTCCGGGGGTCGGATGGATGGAGGACGGAGTTGCTTGAATTGTTGTTTTATGGTTGGTTGTAATTGTCGAGCATTGAGTTTGCATTTACGTGGTGTGTACATGTGCATTTTATTTTAATTAGGAAAAATCCTGTTTTATTGGCGTAAATGGATTTTCGGGTGCTTGCGTATCACGAGCCCAAGCCGGGATGGGTTATTATCTCGGTGGAGCTCCTCTGGTCACTCGGGAGTGGATAATACTGAGTGACGTCCCCTGAGTCGAGGCTCGGCTACGAACACGCGGGGCGTGGAACCGAGTGACAACAGGAGCGGGGGCTAGGGGATGCTTGGCTACGAACACGCCGGGCGTGGAACTGGGCATCGCTCTATGCACCGACTCCGTGGCCCTTCGTTGGCGAGGGCTAAAGGATGTTTGGCTACGAACACGCGGGGCGTGGAACTGAACATCGCTTGTCTCGAGGATGCTTGGCTACGAATGCGCGGGGCGCGGAACTGGGCATCGCTCGTTTAGAGGATGCTTGGCTACGTACGCACAGGGCGCGGAACCGGGCATCGCTTGTTATGAAGCCAGAGTGTGCGGATGATCCATAGGGGAGATCATGGTGTATGCATAATCGGAATGGTTTTTATGGTTTTCGGATACGGGCAATTTTCTGGGAAAATGGCGAGGATGTGTTGAGGACTTGTGATCCATTTTCTGGGAAAATGGTGGTTTATTGATTTGGGCCATTATCTGGGATAATGGTGAGGTATGGTTTTGTGATCCATTTTCGGGGAAAATGGTGGTTTGGGCCATTATCGGGGATAATGGTGAGGCTTGGTTTTAAACGATATGTTTTGGGCCGTTATCGGGGATAATGGCGAGATTTTGTTTAAAGGATATGTTTTTGGGCCAAATGGGTTTTTGGCGTGCGTGGAAAAAATACGGTTTTATGGGTTTGGTGCATTGGCATTTATTCATGCATATTGTTTGAGTTTAATATGCTTTTATCTAGTGGTGTTTGGATTTTACTTACCTGCGGTACCATTTTTGGTACCGTAGATTTTGGTGCAGAGTTTGAGGATGAGGAGGAGGCTGAGCTCGAGGATGCGGCTTCGCCGGAGATCTGAGTTGAAGTTAATGTATTGGTTTTGGGGTTTGAAACAATATTTGTGACTTGTAATATTTTATCATGTATCTTTGAACTGTTTTGTATTTTAATTAAGAAAAATTCTGGTACTTAGTTTTATGTCTTTGCTATCCGCTGCGTATTTCTTCATGCACATGTGTCGCTTGCACACACTTGGCACTTGTCAATAGGGTGGTGACCCGGGTTGTCACCATCCGGACGTCTCGATTTCCCCGTGTCCGTACGTGGGGATCTGGGGCCGTCACAAAATATGAATTGGTACCAAAGGCACTTTGACTGCACAAGAGGCAAAAGAAGAAATCCATTGAAAGATTTGTATATAAGTGGTTCCAATTTGATGAAAAATCAATAGAATAGCTAATGACATTTAAAAAAAAAAAAAACATATCCAAACATATTGTTATTTCAAATGCATATTAGGAACAAAAAATTTTATCTCAAAAAATCCGTTCCAATGGAATTGCTGGCATTTAAACGACTATTACAAACGAAAAGAATTTCATCCCGAAAAATCCATTCGAACTAGATTGTTGGCATTCGAACAAAACTAACATGGACGAAAAAAAATTTATCCCAAAAAATCCATTCTATTGGGATTGTTGCCGTTCGAACGATTATTAGTGATGAAAAACATCTCGTCCCCAAAAAAAAAAAAAATTGCATTCAAATATTTTCAAATGGTTTTGACAAATTTCGTCCCAAAAGAGCATTTGAGACAAACCTATTGGGAGGAACTAATGACAAAATATCTTCGACTGAAAATACTTTTAGAGACTAAATGGAAACTTTCAGGGACAAAAAAATTGCAATTTCATCCCTAAAAAGCAATTTTTTTTAGTGATATAAGAACAGTTGATATGCTGGCTTGATCTTTGTTTGTCTTGAGAAGCTTACAAAGAAGGGGTGTGGCTTCAAGGTTTTGTGTGTGAAATTGGTTTGCAATCAATAGTACCCATGAAATTCTTTTGTGATAATTTGAAATTCATGATTTGTTACAACCATGATCTGCCTGCCTTAAGCATGCATGATCTTCGAGTTATGTGTTAATTTTGTTGATACATCTATGATTATGTCTTGTCTGATGATTAGTTTTGTATTATTTTTATTATATTTGGAAGATATAACTCATACACAAAACGTTATTATCACTAAATTAAAATAAGTTCGCCCCTTCAAAGATGAATTTTCGACTCCGCCGCCGCTCGAGGGTAGATCATGTGATCTTTATGTGTCAAGGATATTAAGTTGCTTGAAGCGCGCTACTGGTATGCAAACAAGATCACAGGCTCTTGGGGCTGTCAATCCTGGCCGCTCATCCATACCAACAAAAGCAATATCTTGTTCGTCATCAATTAACTTGCCATGTTTCCCAACCACCTTAAAATCGAAGCACTGGATCATAGCCGCAAGCAATGTAGGCAACTCTTGCATGGCCAAGTTGAGGCCAGGGCAAAGCCTCGTCCCAGATCCAAATGGCAAAAGTTGGAAATGTTGTCCTCTAACATCTATGGGACCCATATTTTTCCCATGATCAGATTTTAAAAACCTCTCAGGTTGAAATTCTAGTGGGTTTTCCCAACAAGTGGGGTCCCTTCCAATGGCCCACACATTCACAAACAACATAGTGTTTGTTGGGATGACATAGTTTCCAATTTTACAATCTTTTACACATTTTCTTGCGACCAAAGGCACTGGTGGGTGAAGCCTAAAGGTTTCCTTTAAGATGGCTTGGACGTATGGAAGATTTGGAGCATCTGTTTTGTTCACTAATCTTTTACTTTTGATAACATCCTCAATCTCCTTGCGAGCTCTTTTCAGCACCTCGGGATGGTTGATGAGCTCTGCTAATGCCCATTCAGTTGCAATTGCTGTTGTATCTGTACCTGCTGTGAAGAAATCCTAGAAGGGTTGTACAGAGGAATATTAATGAGATCTCGCTTGTAGTTTTAACAATATAAAAGAAGATTGTCTTCTAAGCTTCTAAAGAATCTATCTCTATTTAATTTCTTGTAACATATGTATGATTAATTGATTATAATCCTCTTCTAAGGCACCACCACGCATGCTCATCAAAAAGATGTGTAAATCCTTGATTTTTACTCTATTCTGTTAATTTTTGCTTTCTCTGGTTTATTATTTGGGCTAATCGTTTGCTCTGTTGGTTGACTTTTGTGCTCTTCATTATTATTTGGGCTAATCGTTTGCTCTGTAGATGGTGGGTATCAACCTTATTCATATTAGAGTAATTTACTATACTTATGATAGAATTGATATAAGAGAAATACTACAGCTATAAAGAGATATTACAAAAATAAGTTCACAAACTTACATAGTTTCATATGATATGTTAGATCTATTTTATAAAAATACTAAACTTATAATGTAACGTACCATATCAAACCACTTTGTGGCTTCTAAAATATAACAAGAGAATTTCATGAAGTTATATTAATCGTATCTTGAATATCGTTTTAACTTTTTAATTCATATAAAATTTTATAAAATTAAATTTATTGTTAATTAATAAATTACATGATTACGTTGGTTGATTGAATTTATTTTCTTCTAAATTATATAATAGCGTCATGTTCTAAAATTTTTAATCTAGATTCAAAAAGCAAAAAGAAAACAGTAATTGAATAGTAAAAAAAGTATAAAGTAATCAATATTATCCATATTTTTATATATGATGTTACTTCTATACATTATTTAACAAAATAAAAAACTTAGTTTATGGTTGACATGTATTACGTTCTTTTCATTAGTCCTATATATATACTTTGTTTCCATAGTTCAACACCTTCTCTTAATTGCAACATATAAAAATGTTAGATCTAAAATTATCAGTATTTATGGAAGAATGCAAGTTTGAAATTTATTTTTTCTTTCGTAATTTTTACTCAGTTTTTTATCAATTTGTTAAAGGTATTCCTAAAAAATTTTAATTCAACTATTTATTCTACACCTAAAAATACCAGCCCGACCCCTCCAAACTTATAATTATGCCTTCGTCCCTGACTCGATCTATGATTAATTTCATATGACTATATACAGCTTTAATTTCTGAGTTTAGGCCGTGAAGTTTGGAAATAAACTAGAAAGAATTTGAATCCAAAAATCTCATTTGAGTGCATAAAAGAACTTACAACGATGAGGGCTTTGATATGAACCCTAGTCAGCTTTATCTCCGACCTTTCATCCTCTGAAAAATCAAGCAATATGTCAATAAAATCCTTGACCCGAGGCTGATCTCCATCACCAATATCTTCTCTTGCTCCATTTTCCTTCTTTTTCCTCAACTCTTCACGCTCTGCAATAACTTTCTCCACCAAAGCATCGAACCTCCCATGAATGTCCTCAATCCTCTTCCCAAATCCCTGCAAATCCAGATGCTTGCAAAACCATATGAAATCAGACACATTAAACTCCCCAAAAATTTGCGTCACGTCACGCACTACAGACCTAGCCTCCTCGGCCCGACCAAGCATCATTTCGGAGATGACATTGTTGGACAACTTCAACAACTCCTCCGTAACATTGACAGCCTCGCCAACCTCAGACTTGCCGGCTAAAAACCGCAAGAGCCGGCGGTATTCCCTTTCTCGAAGTGAGAGGAAGTTCTTCATAGTATGGCTTCCCAAGAGCTCGCTTGTGCTCAACCTCCGGATGAACTTCCAATACGGTCCATACGGCGCAAATGCAAGGGCAGAGTTATAGGTAAGGCGGGAAATGGCGATGGTCTGCATACGTGAACTGAAAGAAAGATCGTTGTATTTCAAAAGCAATTTTGCATATTCTGGTGTGGAGGCTACGATGCATGGGACTGAGCCAAGACGGAGGGAAAACAAAGGACCATAACGAAGGGAGAGTTTGTGGAAAGAATGGTGGATGAGAGGGCCGAGGAGATGGAAATGCCCTATTATTGGTAATGCTATAGGGCTTGGTGGCAGCTGCTTGGATTGGAATGGGAAAATTCTATAGATCAGAATGGTTAAGATTATAAAAAGAAGGAAGAGGGGAAGGATTTGGAGCTCTAGAACCATGGCTTTAAAACAAAAAACAAAAAACTTTGCATCAATATAATTTCATAATTAATTAGAAGATCACACAAAAACTAAAATATCTTTCACAAAATCATAACAAAATAAAATAAAAAACAGTACAAAAATTTCTTTATCCGTTTGTGACATTAATTTCAATGATGACGACCATGAACCATGCACCCTATGCATGCACATCTTTAAAACAAGTTTAAACAAGTGCTTACCTCTTAATCACGTACGTACAGGATGATTTAGAGATAGAACAGTATTTCGAGAGGCCTTCGACAGTTGGCCAGGCGCTGTTCGATCGATCTTATAATTCTCTGCTGCATGCAATTATTTGTGAATTCCAATCCTTACCATATATATATATATATATATATAGCTGCAGGCCAGAAATAAACTATTATATATGCAGCTCATTTACTGACCATAATGATGATCTTGACGGTATTAATATCACTATTATAGGGCATTAATTGCATATATAGGGGGAGGCAAAAAATAAAATTATTTAATGATTAATTAACTACACCAATGATCGTAAGTACCGTTTGATTTTTTTTCTTTTTCTCTTTATCTTTTATACTTTTTTAATATTGCGATTTTATCAGAAGAAGGGAGAAATCCTATGGCAAAAAATTTGACCTGATTTAGTGTAATATATTAAATTATAAAGACAATTTTATTATAAAATAAATATAATGTATGATATGATCTTTTTAACATCCTAAAATCCCTTTTAAAGAAATAATATTTTTGATAAATTTATAAAATGTGCATTAAGCATGTTAGATTGTGGAATCCAGTGATATCCCATAGGGACTAAATAGACTTATGGGAATCTATCGGTGCTTGATAGCCCAACCAGCCGGTGCACCTTGTGTGCACTGCAAAGCCCCTCATGCCTGCCTGAGACACATATAGATGTGACGCTCTACGCTACCCACTAACAGTAATTACTTTTAGCCTAGTGGTAAGCGTTTGATCCTAACAAAGCACTTTAAAAAATTGAAATACTTTCGGATATTCTCAAATATTTTCTTCCAAAATATCACTTAAATGCAAAACACTTTTTAATTTCAAATTTTGAACTTTTTCATCTAATCATTACAACTTTTCTAAACTTTAAAACATAATACAACTTTTTCAAATTTTAAGATAAAAGTTTTATTATAAAATTATATTCAAATAATATTTTAACTCTATAATATTTTTATTAAATTTTTTATCTTTCATTTCCTAAAACTCAGTTTCACTATTTTTCACAAATCATTGCACTATTATTCACATATATTCTGAGAAATCCAAAGTGTCTAAACGAGCCTTAATATTGACATCATGTTATTTTTACACTCCATTCCATTTTTCAAGGTGATTGATGTGCGCCTTGTGACAGATTTTCATCACTTTTTTATTAAGGGAAAAATAACCTAGAATAGTTATTTAAAAATAACAAATGTATATCAGATAACTAAAAGATCATGAAGGTTATTAAATAAGAATAGTGGTTGTTTAAAGGGAAGAACGAAGTCACAACTTTCTCTGATAAAAACATAGGCTTTTTGTTACGAAGGCTTTTAGGTTTTTTATTATTCTTACTCAAGTTTTAACTACGAAAGTAAATTAATGATAAAACGGTAACAACAAAATAAGGACACTAACTGGTCGGCATGTTTGTTGATATGGTTTCCGACGGAGCCATTAATGAGACTCAACCGAAGTTAAGAGTTCAATGAAGAGGATGGTGAGAGATTCCAAACTCCAACTCCTCATAAATATTGTGTCCCTTGCTCATCATGTGGTCCTTTTATGGTCCGCATTAATTTGTCTTATTGGTCCTTTTCAGCAATAACTGCATTCTACTATTCGGAATTGACCTTCAGCAAAGACGTCGGCCCATGTTGCTTAATTGTATGGTCCCTTTCGTAAACGGCCGTTTACAGATTTTTGGAGAAGGAAATTATACCTTCCACTTTCTTTGATTGTTTTAGTACTTATCCAACTTTTTTTTCTTGAAAGTGGATTAAAAATCTCAAAATATGATTTTTTTGTATAATATAAAAGAAAATAATTTTAATCAATTGACGCAATCATGTAATTTAATTAAAAATAAATTTATTTTTATAAATTTGAATTTATATAAAAATAAATTTTATAAAAATTTATAAAAATAAATTTATTTTTAATTAAATTATATAATTATTTTGGTTGATTGAATTTATTTTCTTTTAGATAATATAAGAATGTCTTATTTTGATATTTTTAATCCAGATTCAAATAGAAAAAAAAAATTGCTAAACTAATAACAAAGTAGTGTAAATGTTTTATACTAGTCCGTTATTATTTAAAATAGGATATGTGATGTACGTATGTGTGTGTGTATATATATATATACACACACGCGTAGAGTTTGTGTGCGTATGTGTGGTTCACTACAACAAAATTGGGATTTAATGACGCTTTAGAATTGGTGACAGTCCCCAAACTGTCACAAAAAATCAGTTTTTGTGACGGTTTATACAAACCGTCACTAAACTACATGAAAATTTGTCTGACATTCGAATGTAGACAAATTTATGTTTGAACGTTACATGGACGTTCGAACATTAAAGATTTTTACATGCGAACGTAATATTTTTTGGTGCCAACATTCGAACGTTAATCAGTAACGTTCGAATTATTAGTAACATTCAAACGTTAATCGGTTGTTGGTGGGTGAAGTTTGAACGTTGGATAGAATATTTGGTAAATATGTCTATAATTTAAATTTTATGTAGTTTTTAAATAAAATAATGTATCATTTGTGAACAATTATTACAAATTTAAAGAGATTGAAATTTGAAGCAGAATGATTTAATATTAAAATTGGATAAGCTAACTGTGGTATATTATATACTATATATATAATACATAATACACTATATTATATACTAGTTAAGCATATAATATATATTATATATATTGTCTAATACTATATATACTATACTACATATAGTCTAGTATATATTATATAATATATATAGTATATATACCCATTATATATTATTACATATAATATATCATATAGTTAATATGTTAATATTATATATAGTTAATGTACTATATATAGTATATTATATATTATTTATAATAATAGAGTACATTTCTTTCACGTTCGAACGTATATGCATATACATTCGAATGTGAAAAAATGCAGAAAATTTTCTACTCATTTTTAAATAACGTTCGAACATTAAAATTTAACATTCGAACGTTACTTTGCAGGAAATTTCCCACTCATTTTTAAATTACGTTCGAACGTTAAAATTTAACATCCGAACGTTACTTTGTTTACGTTCGAACGTTAAAAAATGCGGGAAATTTCCCACTAATTTTTAAATTACAATCGAATGTTAAAATTTAACATTCGAACGTTACTTTTTAAACGTTCGAATGTCATATCAAATCAGAGTGTTTTTAATGAATAAACGCACGAGAGGATGCAGAATCATTTCTTTTGCTTCTCCAGTGTGTGAAAGAGAGAGTGAGGGTGAGAGAGGGTTGTGGGTTAAAGAGAGAGTGTGTGTGTTAGAGTGAGAGAGGGTTAGAGAGAGAGTAGAGTGAGAGAAGGTTAATATTTTTACTCTCTCCATTAATTTTGGTAAGAAAAAACTCTTTTTTGTGATACCCTATTTTTACGTGTATTTTCACTGAATGAGTGTTTTTAATTTAATTAATATATTGGTTTATTTATTTTAACTTAATGTATTTTAATTGGTTTTTAATTTATTTCATGTTGTGTTTAATTTATTTTAATCGTTTTACGGTTTTAAAATCGTTTTCGACGGATCTGTTTTTGGTTTCCAGAGTGAGGATTGGACCTCATTTCTTTTCTTTTCTCTTTTTCTTTTTCCCTTTTTCCTTTTCTTTTTCTTCTTTTCTTTCTTTTCTTTCTTTTTCTTTTTCTTTCTTCCCCGTTTCCTCTCTCCCGCGCGTTGCCCCTTCTTTTTCCCCTTACCGTCGCTGCCACTTCGGCCGCCCATTCCGCCGCCGTCCGGCGGCTGTGTTGTACACCACCCCCACCATTCTCTTCCCCTCCCATCAGAGTTCATCCCCACCAATTTTCAGAGCCATCGGACCAGCCGTTAGCCGCCACGCACGGCTGGAAGTCACGGCCCCAGCCCTATTTTTCTCCCCTGTCGCCGGTGAACATCCCCACCAAGTTTCACCTTCATCTGAGCCACCGTTAGCCACAACGAGCTCCTCCAAGCCACACGGTTTTTCACCGATTCCGGTGCCATCACACCACCTCTGGCCACCATCTCTTCACAGCTTCTTCCTCTACCTCTTGCCGACCTAACCCACCTAATTTTAGCCCCAATCCGTTGCCGGAGCAGCTCCCACGAGCTCAACTTTGTTCAGCCCCTTTTTAGCCTTCGACCGCCATTTCCACTACCAACCACGGCCAAAACTTGTTCCCTTAGCTTCATAAACATCTCAAGACCATTTCCTATCAATTTGGTGTCTTGGGTTGTCCCCGTTCGAAAGTGGGTAATTTATTACCCACGGCCACAGTGTAAAATACACTGTTACGTTGCTTTTCCTCCGCTGTTTGCAACACCACGAGCTTTCAAAAAATACCGTATAGCGCTGTAAGTATTTTCCAAACTCTACTTTTAGATTTAAATATATTTTGCTCTCACAATAAATTATCTGGTTGGTTGGTTGATTCCGGACTGAATCCGAGAAGTTCGGAGGTCGGATGGATTGAGGACGGAGTTGCTGGATTTGTTGATTTGTGGTTGGTTGGTTGTTTTGTGCTTTGAGATTTCATTTAAATGGTGCATGCGCATGCGTTTTAATTTAATTGAGAAAAATCTTGTTTTATTGGCGTAAATGGATTTTCGAGTGCGTGTGTCTCACGAACCCAAGCCGGGATGGGTTATTATCTCGGTGGAGCTACTCTGGTCACTCGGGAGTGGATAATACTGACTGACATCCCCTGGGTTGTCGCTGGGCAATGACCGGATCGCACGATACGGTAACGCTGTCGTGTCGACTCTGTGGTCCCTTGGTTGGCGGGGACTAGAGGATGGCCTGGCCAGGTACGCACTGGGCACGAGTCTGGGCATCGCTCGTTTAGGTGTCACACGCGTAGTCGTTACCTGTGGTGAGACACAGAGCCAGAGTGTGCAGATGATCCCTAGGGGAGATCATGGTACATGCATAATTGGATTGGTTTTATGGTTTTCGGATACGGGCCATTTTCTGGGAAAATGGCGAGGATGTGTTGAGGCTTTGTGATCCATTTTCTGGAAAAATGGTGGTTTATTGATTTGGGCCATTATCTGGGATAATGGCGAGGACTGGTTTTAAAGGTTATGTTTTTGGGCCTAATGGATTTTTGGTGTGCGTGGAAAAATATGGTTTTATGGGTTTTGTGCATTGGCATTTTCTCATGCATATTGTTTGAGTTTTAATTTGTTTTTTTCTAGTGGTGTTTGGATTTTACTTACCTGCGGCACCATTTTTGGTTCCGTAGATTTTGATGCAGAGATCGAGAAGGTGGAAGAGGCTGAGGCCGAGGATGCGGCTCCGCCGGAGTTCTGAGTTGGAGTTTATGCTTTGTACTTGGCTTTGAATCGATATTTGTATTTGTAATATTTTATTATGTATGTTTTGAACCGCTTTGTATTAAACTAAGAAAAAATTCTGGTACTTAGTTATATGTCTTTGCTATCCGCTGTGTGTTTCTTCGTGCACATTTGTCACTTACACACACTTGGCACTTGTCAATAGGGTGGTGACCCGTGTTGGCACCATCCGGACGTCTAGATTTCCCTGTGTCCGTACGTGGGGATTTGGTGGCGTCACAGGTGGTATCAGAGCGGTTTGACTCTAGGTAAAACCACATGTCCCGTAGGTAGTACCAAAATATTTTTAAAGTTGTGTTTTGAAGTTTATTTTAAGTAAAGTTGCTATTTGACGTGTTTTGTTTGTTTTGAATTTATTTGAGCTAGTTTGCTTGTGTTTATCTATTTAGTTATGTTATTGCATGCTGGGTTCTTTTTGTTTTCTTGTTATGTGGTTTCGGTTTTGATTTTGGTTTTATGTTGTTGGTTTTATTCGTTTTTCTTAAAGGGGGTCAAGGGTTGTGTTGTGGTAGGAAGGCGGTATAATCGAGGATACTATTATTAGGCATGAACATTTAGTGTAGTAGGTTTGAATTTTTAGCGATGTGGTTTGCTTGTATGATGTTGAGGGTTGAAGGGAATGTTATGGTTTAAGCAATCTTTGTAAGGTGGGAACTCACGTAGCAATGAGGAGAGGAATTAACTTTAAGTCACTTAAGATGATTGAGGTCAAGGTTTTGTAGAATTTATGTAGCGAGGCTATAGGATAGGAGAGTGTAGGTTTAGCGAACTTTAAGAACGTGTTTAAGGGAATTTTATTTAAGGTTTACGACCATATATATGCAAAATGGTAGTTTGCCACCGGATTACAACTTTTTAGGAATTGGTTGACTTAGCCACTCTTGCAGAGTGAGTGGTTAATTTGAGTATGGGCTCCCCTCCAGGACAAAAGAGGTAGAGTTTTACTGGTGAAGGAAGTAGTTCGGGTTCGCCTCAAAAGTTTGTTCAGCGGACCGGGACTCGACCACAAACAGCCTTGGGAGTGCGTATGGGAGGATGATGTGGAAGATGTAATAAAGCTCACGGAGGCGAGTGTCGTCTGGGTAGTAACCAATGTTTTGAATGCGGTCAGACGGGGCATTTTGCTCGTGAGTGCCCTAGTCGAGTTCAAGAAAGCCGTGGAGCTCGTCGCAGTGGTAGAACTAACCAGAGGCAATTAGCTCGGGCTCAAATGTACACAGTGACTCTTGGTATCGTTGGAGGCGAGGTTACGGAGACTCAGAATGCTAGAGTCATGGCATGATCTGGGTGATCTTTTAGGGAAGTAGAATAATTGAGTTCTTTGGTTCCGTGGAGTTTATGAAATGGTCTATAACGTAGTAGGTTGTAAGTTCAACAAATTTCAAGGATGGATTTTATGAAGTTTCAACAAAGTTTTAAAGTTGGGGCCTTATAGATTTTAGGAATATAAGTTTATGGTAATTAAGGTGTTAGGTTCGACAAGCTTTGGGGGGAAATAATTAAATTTCGAGTTTTAGATTTCGTGATTCGGATGAGTAATTTGGTGGCAATTAGGGCTTTAGATTTTGCAAGCTTTTAAGGTGAATGTTTTGAATTAAAGCCACCAATCTTGAGAATTTCAGAAAATGATTTATTATCTATTAATGTTTTAGAATTTGAAAGATTTGAGAGTCGATTTTTTCTATTATGGGATGTAAGTTCTTTGATCTTAGAGGTTCCGGAAGATGATTCTTATTTGATTTAAGGTTTTAGAATTGCAGAGTTGAAGGACTGATTTATAATAAGAATTGAGTTCTTAGTTTTACAGACTTAGTGCTGTAGCTTGATCTACTCTAGTGAGTGATTAGTTTGTAACCATTAAAATTGGGTTGATTAGAGTTGAGTTATTGATATGAAAATTTTTCTAGAGTAGATTTCTTTGAGGATTGGAGGTAATGATCTAGTTCGTGTATTTCTTTGAGGATTGAAGATATCGAGCTAGTTTAGAAAATAATTATTGTTAACTCGAGGTTGTAGTAGCAGATTTTAGGAAATGATTTTTATCGATTCGAAAGATATAGGTCCATCAGGGTGTTGGAAATAGTAGATTTTGTGTTGGTATTGAATACGATTGAATTTGAGGTTATATGATCCGTAGACTTTTGGGAATGGATTCTTAGCAGGTTTAAGGTCATTCTTGGTACCAAACTTTAAGCAATGGCTGGTTGCTGATTTAAGGATATAAGTTGAGTAGATTTAGGAATGATTCTTGCTGAGTTGAGGATATAAGTCAGATGATGGAAATGTGATAATGGATCACTTGTACGTTTGAATGATTTTTGGTGTTGGCTAAGAGTGCATGGAGATCGATGAGTAGTAATGGTACGTATGTATGGATTTCAGAGAGTGCTGGTCCTAGTCTCATCTATTTTTTTGGCTTGATAGGAGTTGAAGAGGAACCTGTGTGGTAATATTAAATTCAAGAGATTTTTGGCTTTCAGTTGTTTGGTAAGTTGAACGGAATGTGCAGACGAAGTGGGTTACCCATTGGGATGGTGGTTTGAAACGACTGTTGTGTTTATCTTGAGAATTAATTGTGACTTGAAGTCATAGGAATTTAAATTGGTGAGGCTATACTTTTCTTTGGAGATCAAGTATCCAGTTGGGAGAATTGGGGATATGGTTATTTAACTTGAAAAGAGATCGTTAGGTCACCATGTGTGGTGTATGAAGTAATAAAGCAGTAGGATCCATGAGTGTTGTTTAATAGTTTTTGATGATTGAAGATTTAAACAGTATGGCCTGTCTTGAGATTTATTTGTGAAGTGTTATTGAAGGAATTAGTTGTTAAAACTNTCTTAGCCATAGTCAACCACAAGATGACACCAGTCATCCCGGACTATAATCCATATCATCACTGCTTCGGGACACTGTCATACAGTTTCCCAACATTACACCATACGCTCCACACTTCTCTGCTACGCCATTCAACCCTTCGTGACACGCCATCCGATGTATCACGACTTAATACAGAGTACACTCACGTGAACTCTCTTCCATCCACACTACAATACCCATCACTGCGATACACGTCTCACGGTGCATCGCTACGCGACACGGAGTACGCGCTACGCGTACTTCCTTCGCTACAACTCTCATCAACACGATGCACATCACACGATGCATCGCCATACAACACGGAGTACACTACATGCGTACTCCCTTCCTTCTACGACACACATCACTACAGTGCACGTCGCGCGGCGCGTCGCTGCATTACACAGAATACGCTACACGCGTATTCTCTTCACACAACCCGCCGTATCACATCTACGGCATCCATCTCACGCCTATACTTCACAGCACAGTCCACAAAATACACAATCAAACGCAACACTTCACAACCACACTTCGCTTCACAACTACGCAACGAATTCCACAAATACAACTACACAATCCACAAACCAACCAACTATTTTAAACGTAAAATAACTAGAGATAGAAGGTTATACCATCGACGGGATAACCCGTGCGTCGCTCGTTGTTCGTCACGAACATGCGTCGGAGGAACGTACGTGGCGGCGTACGGTGGCTGTCCACCACATAAAGTGGTAGTTTGGGCTTGAGAAAGGCTAGGCGTGGTCTTGGAAGACTCATGATTTTACAGCTGTCGGTGAAGAACAAAAATACGTGATTTACGGAAAAGATAAACTATACGCGTGATTCCAGATGAGGGTGAAGACAAGAGAGATGTGATTGCTGTCGGGAAATCATCCAGAACTGATAATTTTAGCGGGCTGTTACATTTTAGCTGTTTAAAACCAATTTATTTCAACTGGTTCGTGACATTATTATTGGTTTTAGATGGAAAAATAGTTAATAAGCATAAATTCGAGTTGTGATTTTTATTTGATTAATATCATATTTATGCTTAATTTTATAACTATGATTTAATTAGAAAATATTTCCTCACATATTTAATAATCTATTTTCCTTTTAATTTATTTCGAGTGTTATTTTTTTTCAGTTCAAATAAAATTCAAAGGAGATTCGATTCTGAGCCACAACGCATGCTATATGAGTTTTTCAAAGTGGTGGATTTATTTCGACTCACGGAACACTTGCGGTCAATTCTTACGGAAAGTAGAGTAGAAAAATAAGAAAAGGGAAGTTAAGGAGAGCTGGACGTTGGGGGAAAGAAAAGAAAAGAAGCGAGTTGTTTCCTTGGAAAGTAGCTACGGACAGAAGCTAAAAACAGAAGAGAAAGAAAATGGAAGGAGGTGGTCTGGACATATACGGAAAGGAAAAGTAGGTGATGACTTGAGAAAAAACGGTGGAGTAACGTGGGCATGTTGTCAACATAAACGGATGCAACTCAGCACACAACAGCAGCTCACCGATGTGGAAAGTTGAAAGCACATGCAGAAGCAATTCACACCTGGAAACAACAATGCAGATCACATAAAAACACCTGCAGAAAGCAACTCACGGCACATGAAGGAAATGGACAGCACACATGCAGACTTCAATGCAGAAAAGCAGAAAAATAATGCAGAAAAAAAGAATGAAGAAGCAGCAGCAGAAAATGAAGGAACTCATGGCATAAACCAGCACTCAGCACATGCAGAAAGAGAAACTCACACATGCACTACACATGCAGGAAAGCACTCGGACGTGCAGCAGTGCAGCAGAACAACTGGTCATCACTCGACACCTCAATGCAAGTCTCACGGCACACTCACACCATCACTCGGACAGGTCACATAAAGCAGCTCACACTTGCAGAAAATAAAACACACATGCAGAACCTAAAGCAGAGCACATACAGCTCACATAAAGCCACTCACCCACGACAAAACATGCAGCACGGATGCAGAAAAATAAAAGAAACTAAACCACATGCAGGAAGCAAGTGGGCAGCACACACCAGGAACTTGGGACATGGCAAACAGAACACATGCATAAAAACCAACAGCTCACCAACACACATGCAGAGAAGCAAAAGGAAAAGCAGCAGTAGAAAACAACTCGGCAGGACAGCAAATGCAGGAATTAGAACATTCACGGCTGGAACTTGGACAGCAGCAGAAAAGCACCGGACAGCACATGCAGAACTTGGAAAAGCAGCAACACTTCAATGTAGAAAAATAAAAGAAGCAAAGCACATGCAGGAAATGAAGCTCACGGCTGGAACACATGCACATACAGAAGCAGCACACGGGCAACACTTATAAAAACTAGTTTTTATGGACTGTTATGGGGGAGTTTTTTTTACGTAGAGAGGAAAGGCTTTCATTACTTTTTTTTTCCTTCGGATGGAGGGCAGCAGAACTGTTTTTTCTGTTTTCATTTTTTTGTTCGGTGGTTTCTTTCTTTTTCTTTCTCTCGGCAACTTTAGTTTTTTTTTGGGTTCTTAGTGCAGATCATTTTCAATTGTTCGTTTCTTTTAGCTTCGGGTAGGAGGTCCAGACCGTAGGGCCTGTTTTTCTTTTGTTTGGTTTTGGTTAATTTTATTTTCTTGGGCTGTAGGGTAATAGACTTGAGGTCGGCAGCTGAAGTTTTTTTTTTCTACTTTATGATTTCAGTTTTTGCATCTTTTACGTTTCTGGTGGTAGAGAACCTGGAAGGAGAGTCGGCTAGTTATTTTTATTTCCCTTATTGCTTTACGTTTTCGTCTGCTAGACCTCTTGGTCAACATCAGCTATTCGGCATTTTTTTTATTATCCTACAGTTGTGCTTTTCGGCATTTATTGGTGTTCCTCTTAAGAGGGATTCCATCTTAGAGTTTTTTTTTTCTCTTTCTTTCGTAATTTATTATTATTTTTTCTCTACATTTTTTTCTTTCGACACTTCTTTTCTTTAAATTATTTTGATTATAGTTCAGCTTGTTTTATTTATTCTTCTGTATTTATTTTCATACAGTAACTTGAAATGTTAGGATTTATCATTTTAGAGCATTTTACTAATTTAAAGATGATAGGCTAAATTTTAGACTTGGGATTCAATGAGTAACCTATAACTGTTTTAGTAATTTTAGAAACATACATCCACATCCATTTTCAGCTTTCATAATCGATACATCTTTTACACAAAGAAAATCTCACAAACGCTTTGATAACCCATTGTCCCTGTGAATTCGATCTTGAGACTTACCCTCGTATTACTTTGACAGCTTCTACGCTTGGAAGACAACATTATAAGCTGAGTCAAGTCATGCTTGCATAACATATGTCGTCGAACATTCATTTGCTGAACATTGAGGACAATGTCAAATTTAGTTGGGGGGAGAGTTTTCTGTTGAAGTTTTCTGTTGAAGATGTGTTAGTACAAAAAAATAAAAATAAAAAAATAAAAAAAATAAAAATAAAAATAGAGAGATTTTATTTAAAAATGCTTTTACATAAACTTGAGGTTCTTAGCCTCATATTGGAGACGCTCATTCTCTTCATACAAAATCATGTCATCCCTATTCATGGGAACTGGCAAGCGGAATGAAGAATCCAATAGAGATTTTAACTGTTTATTCTGCTGCCGAAGGATTCCTTTCCTTGTGTGAGACTCTTGAACAATTCGTTGAAGTACAGCAATTTGTTCTTTAAGCCTTTCAACCTCATGGTTTTTGGCTTGTACCTGCTGGGAAAAAGCAACAATAGAGGATGAGTAGCGAGTTCCGAGACTCACCAAGTCGTAGATAGCATCAGAGTCTGACTTATTAGCCATGCTATTATTTTCTTGCTGCAACATGGCACCAATGGCAGCTGCAGAAAGGACAGGAGGTTGAGGTGCTGAATACCTCATGGATGGATCTAGAGAAATGTTAGAAGAGTGAGCCATTGAGAAAAGAATTGAAAACTTAAGGCGAGAATGTTGAAGGAATGCAGATGAGTTATAGAGATGAGAATAAGTTTTGATGCAAATTGGATTAAGTTTAAGACTGATTTTATAGAGATAGCATAAAGAAGAAGACAAACTGTTATCTCTTCAAATCTTATTTAGTCAAAAGAAACACAAGATATGCTGGACACGTTTTGTCAGAAGTTTTCTTACTAAGCCAGCGAGATTAACAATAGATTGTCCCTATTTCTCTAGTAAACGATGAACCTCTGCTGTTATCTGCCGATGTTGACCCTGTATCTAAATCCTTTCTCGTTCCAGCTCTTCTATTCGTGGTTGCAGATCATGAGCATACCATACTGTGTAACAGCTTGCTAAAATTTAGCCAATTTAGCCTTATCTCCAAAAAATAAAAAAATAAAAAAATAAAAAAAATTTTTTGTTGTGAGGTGTATTGAAACATAAATGATTAACACACACTTATGGCATTTTTGTGAAATTTGAGTATCTTGGTGGAGTAGTTGAGCGGAATTATTTTATGAAGATTTATTTTCAACCCTAAGCATAGAACATGACTTATGATGCATCACATTTTGTTAAAGAGTGACTTGAAACACCGGGATGCAATATTTACAGAAATGAGAATTAGTAGGATTTATATAGAAAGAAGGGCAAGTTTTGAAAGAACATTTTGGACATGCTTACACTCGTAGTGTTCCTCAGTAATGTTCATTGATTTAAAATAGGAGAAGTAAACTGCAGGACTACCGAGCTTATATATTTAAAAAAAAAAAAAGGAAAGAAAAAAAAATGGTGTAAGTTTTCCTAAAATAAAGGGCTAGAAACAGTTACCCAAGACTTTGGGGGTTGAGTGTTCAACCTTTAAAAACAGAGCTGGCGTGAAAACTGCTAGTCCCTTAGGCTTTGAAGTAGTTAGAATCAATAATGATTAATCTTAAGGTTGAAAAATCCTTTGATAAATCATGCTTATTAATGAGGAACACACAGAGGTTTAGCCACACACACATATCTGAGTTCTAAGACATTTGCCCCATTTCTATATGAATAATTGTTGAGACTTTTCTTGTGGATACAACTCTTGATGTTGAATAGTCACGAATCAATTTTTTGTGAGAATTCAGAATTATGCTTGATTGTTTTCGTTTGAATTTCGAGCTTTATGCAATGTTCATCTCAATTATGTTGAACGGAATATGCAGACGAAGTGGGTTACCCATTGGGATGGTGGTTTGAAACGACTGTTGTGTTTATCTTGAGAATTAATTGCGACTTGAAGTCATAGGAATTTAAATTGGTGAGGCTATACTTTTCTTTGGAGATCAAGTATCCAGTTGGGAGAATTGGGGATATGGTTATTTAACTTGAAAAGAGATCGTTAGGTCACCATGTGTGGTGTATGAAGTAATAAATCTTGGAAGTTGAAACTTATGCATCAAAGGTGGGTAGCATAATCACATGTATGAAGTAATAAAGCAGTAGGATCCATGAGTGTTGTTTAATAGTTTTTGATGGATTGAAGATTTAAACAGTATGACCTTTCTTGAGATTTATTTGTGAAGTGTTATTGAAGGAATTAGTTGTACTAAAACTAGAGTTTTTGAGAGTACAAGTAGGTGGGTGAGTTACCTCTTGAGCGTTTCGATTATATCTAGGTGAAGTCAATGGTAGTTTATAGTGAGTTAGTTATTGCAAGATTAGATGTTATTCAAAATATAGGTAATGAGCTTGAAGTGTGGGATATCGGATAGAAGTTGTAGGTGCTCTCGTTGGTTGGCCGGGAAGGACTTGGGCTTTTTTGGAGATGTTCCTTATCTTTAGAAGAGACAGGTGTATTTTGCGATGATGTTATGTGTTTTCAATTTGGGGCCTGGAGGTTGATTAGTACTGGTTTCTGTCATCAATCAATGAGTGTATTTTTGCGGAATGTTGGTTTTCGTTTGGGGCAGCGATGGCCAAGTGAGGAATGAGTGGAGTTTTGTGGTTTTTGGAGGCATACGATTTTCTATGGAAATGTGGTAAAGGTTTTCTTGTGATTAGGTGTGGATTGAGCTTGTACTTCATGATATTAATTTTTGAGGATATAGCCTTTAATTATTTTGATGAGTTATCAGAGTGCGCGCGAAAGCATGATTTTTGGAGATGCTTAGAAGTTCAAATTTTGTATTGACTTGGAAGATTTAGTAGTGATTCGAAGTTTTAATGGGAGATTAATCTTTTGGTCGTGCAATTTGGTTTATGGATGGTTAAGTTTGGAAGTGGCTATTAGGTTACCAAAGTTGGAATGGGATGAAAGTTTGGAAGGTAGAGCAGAGACGTCGTTGATATTAGTGATTTATGGTGTGAAGTTAATAACCATTGGATTTTTTGGGAGTTGTCGATGATATGTATCTCTCAAATATGTTCGGAGTTGTATCTTGTATCTGTTTGGCATTGATGGTTGATCTTGCAAATTTCGAGGACGAAATTTGTTTTTAAGGGGAGGATGTGATACCCCGTTTTTACGTGTATTTTCACTTAAGGAGAGTTTTTAATTTAATTAACATATTGGTTTATTTATTTTAAATTAATGTATTTTAATTGGTTTTTAATTTATTTGATGTTGTGTTTAATTTATTTTAATCGTTTTACGGTTTTAAAATCGTTTTCAGCGGATTTGTTTTTGGTTTCCGGAGTGAGGATTGGACTTCATTTCTTTTCTTTTCTCTTTTTCTTTTTTCCTTTTTCCTTTTCTTTTTCTTCTTTTCTTTCTTTTCTTTCTTTTTCTTCTTCTTTCTTCCCCGTTTCCTCTCTCCCGCGCGTTGCCCCTTCTTTTTCCCCTTACCGTCGCTGCCACTTCGGCCGCCCATTGCGCCGCCGTCCGGCAGCTGTGTTGTACACCACCCCCACCATTCTCTTCCCCTCCCACCAGAGTTCATCCCCACCAATTTTCAGAGCCATCGGACCAGCCGTTAGCCACCACGCACAGCTGGAAGTCATGGCCCCAACCCTGTTTTTCTCCCCTGTCGCCGGTTGCTTTCGCAGCCCAGAACCGTCGCTCGCCGGCGGTGTGGCCTACACCACCCACCCAGTTTTCTTCCCCTCTCACCGGTGAACATCCCCACCAAGTTTCACCTCCATCTGAGCCACCGTTAGCCACCACGAGCTCCTCCAAGCCACACGATTTTTCATCGATTCTGGCGCTGTCGCACTACCTTCGGCCACCATCTCTTCACAGTTTCTTCCTCTACCTCTTGCCGACATAACCCACCTAATTTTAGCCTCGATCCGTTGCCGGAGCAGCTCCCATGAGCTCAACTTCGTTCAGCCCCTTTTTGGCCTTCGACCGTCATTTCCACCACCACCCACGGCCAAAACTCGTTTCCCTTATCTTCATAAACATCTTAAAACCATTCCCTATCAATTTCGTGTCTTGGGTTGTCCCCGTTCAAAAGTGAGTAATTTATTACCCACGGCCACAGTGTAAAATACACTGTTACGTTGCTTTTCCTCCGCCGTTTGCAACGCCGCGAGCTTTCGAAAAATACCGTATAGCGCTGTAAGTATTTTTCAAACTCTACTTTTAGATTTAAATATATTTTGCTCTCACAAAAATTATCTGGTTGGTTGGTTGATTCCGGACTGAGTCCGAGGAGTTCGGGGGTCGGATGGATTGAGGACGGAGTTGCTTGGTTTGTTGATTTGTGGTTGGTTGGTTGTTTTGTGCCTTGAGATTACATTTACATGGTGCATGCGCGTGCGTTTTAATTTAATTGATAAAAATCTTGTTTTATTGGCGTAAATGGATTTTCGAGTGCATGTGTCTCACGAGCCCAAGCCGAGATGGGTTATTATCTCGGTAGAGCTCATCTGGTCACTCGGGAGTGGATAATACTGAGTGAAATCCCCTGGGTTGTCGCTGGGCGATGACCGGATCGCACGATCAGGTAACGCTGTCGTGTCGACTCCGTGGTCCCTTGGCTGGCGAGGACTAGAGGATGGCCTGGCCATGTTCGTGCTGGGCGCGAGTCTAGGCATCGTTCGTTTAGGTGTCACACGCGTAGTCGTTACCTGCGGTGTGGCACAGAGCCAGAGTGTGCAGATGATCCCTAGGGGAGATCATGGTGCATGCATAATTGGATTGGTTTTATGGTTTTCGGATACGGGCCATTTTCTGGGAAAATGGCGAAGATGTGTTGAGGCTTTGTGATCCATTTTCTGGAAAAATGGTGGTTTATTGATTTGGGCCATTATCTGGGATAATGGCGATGGCTAGTTTTAAAGGTTATGTTTTTGGGCCAAATGGGTTTTTGGCGTGCGTGGAAAAATATGGTTTTATGGGTTTTGTGCATTGGCATTTTCTCATGCATATTGTTTGAGTTTTAATATGGTTTTATCTAATGGTGTTTGGATTTTACTTACCTGTGGCACCATTTTTGGTACCGTAGATTTTGATGCAGAGATCGAGAAGGTGGAGGAGGCTGAGGCCGAGGATGCGGCTCCGCCGGAGTTCTAAGTTGGAGTTTATGCTTTGTACTTGGCTTTGAATCGATATTTGTATTTGTAATATTTTATTATGTATATTTTGAACTGCTTTGTATTAAACTAAGAAAAAATTCTGGTACTTAATTATATGTCTTTGCTATCCGCTGCGTGTTTCTTCGTGCACATTTGTCGCTTGCACACACTTGGCACTCGTCGATAGGTTGGTGACCTGTGTTGTCATCATCCGTACGTCTCGATTTCCCCGTGTCCGTACGTGGGGATTTGGGGGCGTCACATTTTTTCTTTTAAATGTTTTGCAATTTTATGATATTTATTTTGTATTTTTTATATTTATGTCTTTAACTAGCTAGTGTTGTGATTTTTTTGAAGGATTGGTTGTTGTGACTTGTTCAAAACTTGTCATTTGTAAGAGGATATTGTGAGTGATAGGTATATTTCTAATCTTTATTAATATGTTTATATATTTTGTTGTGATTTTGTTATGGATAATGATGAATATTTTGATGTGTGTAATGTGAGTTGATTGTGGATTTTGAAGGATTAGATATGGGTATAATATTATGAGTCGAGTAGTGAATTTTGATTGTATATATTGTAAATATGTTGTGAATTGGATATTATTGATGAATTAGAAGGAATTGAATTGTTTATGTTGATAAATTAGAATCAAATCTTTGTGATATGGATTATGTAATATGATGAATTAAAATGAAAAATTGTTTTGTGTGCATGCTTATTCTTAAAATGAAAATATAAATATTGGTGTATATTTGTAGAGTAAAATGAATATGTTTTACAATTGTGTATGTGTATTTGAAGCATATGTTGTGGTTATTTTTTTGTAACTATGTTTTGGTATTTGTGAATTAGTTATTATTGTGCATATGTATATGTGATTTTTGAATTAGTTTAGTCTATAGGGAATATGTTTATATATTGTGTATTTGTGTATTACAGTATTTATTAAAATTGTTGGGAATATGTGAAATATTGTGAATTTAATTGTGAATATGTTTATATATTGTGAAAATATATGATATCATTTTGAATAAATTTGTGAACTTTTATTGAATATGTGGGGAATAATTTATTAAAGTACGCAATATGTCATTAATTTAATTTTTATTTGTATTTTTTTAAAACGTTACTTATTTTGCGGCATTTTTTTTTATCAAATGAGTATATGAGGTCAAGACAGCAAGAGTTGGAGTCTCTCTTGGAGCAACAGTCTGATTTAGAGATGTGTTTGCAGGAGCAACAGAGAGACCAGGAGGAAAGAATATGTAGTGAAGTCTAAGAACAAGTGCAGAGGGAGATGAGAGTCCAGATAGGGCATGTTATGTCATTACAGTAAAATCACGGTGGGCGAGGAAAGAAGAAGAAATGAAATCAATTCAATTTTCTCATTATGTAAAACTTTTAATGTCTAATTTTGCAACTATATAAAACATTGTTAGTTGTTAATTTGATGATGCAATTTGTATATTTTTTAATTTTTTGAAAATAGTTTTTTTGATCTATACGTTCGAATATATATAACAAACGTTCGGATGTTGGTTCACATTAGAACTAACGTTCAAACGTAATTACAAAAAATTACGAAATAACATTCGAATGTAAGATCCAACGTTCGAACATATTCACTCTCAAAACGAATGCAATGTTCGAATGTTTAAATGATTTACGTTCAAATGTTTTGTTTGACGTTCCAACGTAAATATGATACGTTTGAACTATAACAAACGAACGTCAACTTTTTTCATTCGAATGTCAATCGGTCGGGTTAACATTCCAACGTTCTGTTGGACGTTCGAATATTATATTTTGTAACAAATTTCAACCGTCACAACAAATCCCACGTTCGAACGTGTCATCAAACAGAAGACCTCCAACCGTCACTAAAAATATTTTTTGTGACAGTTGAATAGTAAACTGTCACCAATTGTTTTCTGTGACGCACATTTGGTGACGGTAGTCGTGACGGTTTCAAACCGTTACCAAATGTCTTTAGTGACATTTTAGTCCTTTTTTGTGACGTTTTCCTCTGTCACAAAAGACCAATTGTGTTGTAGTGGTTGTAGATACACAATATTTTTGCTCCATCATATATAATTGGCATCGTTTTCTTGGTTAAGTATGAAAAATATATATGTCCCCACATAGGGCGGGCAATGGGCATCGGGCATCACAACAAACCATAGCATGCTTCTCCGTTCTGCACTCATTAATAGTGCATATATATATATTTTCCGAATGAGTATACGATATCTCAAGATTATATCTAACATTATTTTTATAAAAATGATCTATTATTAGAGAATCAAGAAGTTAATTATATCTAATATTACTCTTGTAAAATATGAGTGGAAGGAATTAAATCAAGAATCCTAATTTTCTTAGGTCATGTTTGCAGTGGAGAGACAGGATGGAGATCGAGATGCCTTCGGGACCATTCTTGATCCAAGTCCAAGTCCTCATCAATATTTTATAATTTTATTTTTAAATATCATTTAAATATAAAATATTTTTTAATTTTTAATTTATATTTTTTTATCTAATTATTACTTAACCATTATTCAAATATAAAAATCAATACAATTTATATTTTATATGTAATACTCTCATATCTTTCAATATTTTAATATATTAATGTGAACACAATAACTCTCCGTTAACAAAATGACATCATCAATTATAGGCTAATAAAAAATTAAAAACCGAATAAAAATGGGAAAAACTTATTCATTCTATTATTTACTTAGCTTTTTAACCTTTTATCAGGTTTCGAAAAGTTTTAAACATGACTATTTTTATTTCTATTAATTTTAGAGGACTGCTACACAACAGCCTCACACCCAACACACCACCATTTTTGAAGTGTAAAATTAAAGAGGGTAAAAAAGTAAAATCACATTTTTCAATGGTGTGAAAAAGTGTAGGCTACTGTTTAGAATTTCTGTTAAATTTAATGTTCTAATAATATTAATTTTTCAATTTTTTAAATAAAAGTGTAAATGTGAGAAATATAAAGAAAATTAGGGAATAGAAAGAAGTAATAAAAAAATATTCATATAGATGACCAAGGCTTGTTAAATGTAAAGAAGCACTTTATAATCAACTCATGTATTTTGCAATAATTTTACATAATCCAATGAAAGGGTACTTATGCTGTATTTGAAAGATGAACCCAAGTCAACACCTGGGAACCATCTTGCTCCAACTCCATGTTCTCATCAATATTATCTCCCTTGATTGTGTGGTCCTTTTATGATCCGCATTTCTCGTATTAGTCCTTTTTAGATATAACTGCATTCTACCATTCGAAAATCACCTTCACCCAAAAAGGGAACATGTTGGTTATATGGTCCATTTTGGAAATAGTTGTATACCATTGTTCCAGTGAAGGCTTTCAGGTCAAGATTGAGGATGTGACAATTTTTTCCAAGCGTTACATCACTGTGCTTGACATTAGCCTACCTAAATTTTGAAACTTTTATTTGGCTAACTATTAGAGTTGTTCGAGTAATAAGTTTATTTAGATGTTTGATTCTTGAAATTTATTAAACAAACCACCAATTTCACATAATTTCTATTTATCGATGGTGTTGAGTTGTGTCAAGTCATTTTTGAAATGAAATCATCTGATTCAATAATAATCACAAAGGATGAATACATGGAGGTAAACCCTCCAGGATAATGCTCTCCTTAGAGAGTTTCAGGGCATTCTTAGCTAGATTATGTGCCACTTGATTACAATTCCTAGGAAAAAAATTGATGGACCAACTTTTCAGCTTTGTGAGTAATTGCTTGATGTCACGGATTATCATGCCTGTGGTATTCCATGTTTCATTATTGTCTTGTATGGCCTTCACCACCAACTGTGCATCTCCTTCCAGAATGACATAGTTGAGTCCAAGTTGCTGACACAGGGTAATTGCTCTGAGGGCTGCCATTGACTCTGCCAACTGAGCTTCGGGGAAAGAGTCCCTTTGGGTTCTTAGACTTGCTATGACCTTGCCTTCTGAATCTTTGATCACCACCCCTATTCTGATCCTACTTGATCTTATCCACCGCCACGTCCCAGTTTGCTTTGTAGTAGTTTGGTGGTGGAGATGACCATTGAAACTCAGGTTGGTTATGCATTGTTGGTGTTCTAGTGCTCCCATGGTTTACTTCTTGAAAATCTTGTAATGCTTGCTGGGCCAGCTTGACAACTTCTTTTGGGGTCCAAAATTTCTCCTAAAAAATGAAGGTGTTCCTTCTTTTCCAGACTTGATATACTGTGGCTGCTACCTCTTGCATCGTTTCCGCGTCCAAGACATTAAACATTAGGGATAAAAGCTCAAGGAATGGGGACTCAATTGTCTAGAATTTTTGTAATCGTCGTGAGCTAATGCCCCATACGTCTTGGGCTAATTTGCAGGACCACAAAGCATGAGTTATCGTTTCATTCTCAGTCAAGCAAATTGGACAGGAAGGGGAGTCCACATTTTTTCTTTTATAGAGGTTGAGCTTTCTTGACCATAAGGTCCACTTTTGGTTACATGCAGAAGGTTGACCCTGTCTCATGTCTTCCCACTCATTCATTAGATGGTAGGCACTCTTTACTGAGAACTTGCCATCTTTTGAACATCTCCACACCAGCTTATCAGGGGCATTGGTAATGCTTAGAGGAATTCTACAGATTAAACTTGCTTCCTCAGC
The DNA here is from genome assembly GCA_011037825.1 of Carya cathayensis. Lineage (NCBI taxonomy): Eukaryota > Viridiplantae > Streptophyta > Magnoliopsida > Fagales > Juglandaceae > Carya > Carya cathayensis. Next base: position 7,604 of record QGSO01000335.1, on the reverse strand, counting down.
CTCAAACAAATCGTGAATTAAAGTAGTCTTCCAAGTACAACTGTTTTTGTCAATGAGGCTACTGACTCGTGCATTTTCTTCTAGACCTTTCCTTGTAGATTGGACTTTGAAAGAGGTAGGTTTTGGAATCCACTTATCATGCCAAATCTTCACCTTCTCCCCGTTTCCTATGTTCCACACCAACCCCTCCATTAGAATAGGCCTAGCTGTTAAAAAGCTCCTCCATAAGAATGATGGGTTACTCCCTAGCTTCCCTCGTAAAAAGCTAGTTCTATGGAAGTATTTAGCTTTTAGCACACGGGCAGCTAGGCTGTGGGGCTGCTGCAAGATTCTCCATCCCTGTTTTGCTAATAAGGCAATATTAAAATATTTTATTATCAATACACAAACTAATAATATCAAAGAAAATTAATACTTTCGTAAAATAAAATTATAGATTAACGAAAAAGCTCAATAGTTTGAGATATTAAGTTGTTAAATACTAAAATTAATATTGCACTCCAAGAAAAAAAGTTATAAAACTTCAAAATATAATTTATTCATGTTATACAGAAAGATTGCGTGTTTTGTTAACTGACTTGCAATTAACCTGCTTATTAATCGTGTTTCATTGGGTGAATCCGTTTAGACCCAAATCCATTTATAACAAACCAAAATCAGGTTATTTCCAATCATATTTGTGTCAAATTTAAGTGTCGTGTTACATGTTACTACTCCTAATTAATTTATCCCCACATCTCTAGCCACATGCTTGTTTTCATATATCTATTTTATTATAATAAATGGCTATCTAATTGCTATAATAACTTTTAATTTGGAGCTCACATTCAATGGGTTTAGCATTCCATTTTTTTATTTAGCAAAAAATAAGAATAGTTATGTAATACCTCGTTTTTACGTATATTTTCACCAAATGAATATTTTAATTTAATTCAAATATTGTTTCATTTATTTTAAATTATCGAATTTTAATTGGATTTATTTATTGTTTTCAGTATAAATTGTTGTTTAATTTATTTTAACTCGTCTTTTGATTTAAAATTTAGTTGTTAGTTTTTACTAGTTATTTATTATAATTTAGCTTTATGTTGTGTTTAAATTATTTTACTTGTTTTATTGTTTTTAAAATTGTTTTCATTAGATCAATTTTTGGACTCCAGAGGTGAGGATTGAACCTCATTTCTTTTCCCCCATCTTTTCTTTTCTGTTTTTCTTTTTCTTCTTTCTCTTTTTCCTCTTTTTTTTTTCTATTTTCCTTCTCTTTCTTCCGACCTCTCCCCATGCAAACTCTCTCTCTCTCTCTCCCCTTCTCCATCTGTTTTTCGTGTCGCCCAGACTCCCCTCCGACCGGTGAACCTCCCCACCAAGTTTCACCTCCATCCGAGCCGTCGTTAAGCCGAAATCCCCACTCCAAGCCGCGGCCTATTTTCCCTCCAGCACCGCCATCGCTCCACCTCCAGCCACCACCTCTTCACCACTTCATCACCGACCTCTTTCCGTCCTAAACCACCCATTTCCGGCTTCGATCCATTGCCGGAGCAACCCCCACGAGCTCACTTTCCGTTTTTGGTATTTTGGTCTTCTACCGCCGTTTTCACCGCCACCCACGGCCAACCCTCACTTCCACTAGTTTCATAAACACATCTAAGCCATTCTTTATCAATCCCAACTCTTGGTTCGTCCCCATTCGAAAGTGGGTATTTTACAACCCATGGCCACAATGTTTTTACACTGTTACGTTGCTTTCTCTTCACTGTTTGCTGCTCGTTGATCCATCAAAAATTATCATATAGCGCTGTAAGTATTTTCCAAACTTTATTTTAGATTAAAATATATTATTGCTTGTACAATAAATATTTGTGACTGGTTGGTTATTCCGAACTGAATCCGAGGAGTCGGGGGTCAGATGGATTTGAGGATGGAGTTATTGTGTTGAGGTTGATGTTGAGGTTTATTGGATATATTGTGTCTTGATGTTTGCATTGCATAGTACATGCATGTTCATGTTTAAAAAGGAAAACTGGGTTTCCATGTAATGGCATTCATGTACATGTGTTGGAACTTGAAAACTGGGTTTTCAAGCAAGAAATGTTTTTTGGTATATGTGAACGAGTGGATTGATTGGTTTGAGTCAGAGGCACGTGTAGGGATGGAGGTAAGCAGGGATGATGGTAGAGTCCCGCCTGCGATTCCCGCCTATAGTGCTTTGATGGTCTGGTTAATGGGCCATTTTCTGGAAAAATTGTGAGATTGGTTTTTGGGCCATTATCTAGGATAATGGAGAGGATATGTTTAAAGGAAATGTTTTGAGCCAAAATGGGATCTTTTGGCGTGCGTGGTAAAAGTGGATTTATGGGACATGTGCATTGGGCATCTTTTCATGCATATTGTTGAGTGTAATATATTTTTATCTGGTGACGTTTGGATTATTACTTACCTGTGGTACCATTTTTGGTACCGTAGATTTTGATGTAGATGTTGAGGAGGAGGAGAAGGTTGAGCCCGAGGAGGCGGCTCCGCCAGAGTATTGACTTAGAGTAGTTTTACGTTGGAAATTATCTTTATTTGTTTTTATGATATGTAATTGGTATTTAAAACAATGTCGAACTTGTAATATTTTATTATGTGTATCTTAAACGAGTTTGTATTTGAACAAAAATTCTAGTACTTAGTTGTAAGACATTTATTATCCGCCGCGTACACATGTTGCATGTACACACGTTGCATGTACACACACTTGGTACTTGACGATGGGATGTGTGATCCGTGTTGTCATCATTCCGATGTCTCGATTTCCCTGTGTCTGTACGTGGGAGTTCGGCTCTTGGTAAAACCATATGTCCCATAGGTGAATTACTAGAATGTTTTAAAAACTTGAGTTGAAATTGTTTTATTTATTTAATATGAGTTGTTTTTATTTAACTTGATTCAATTTTATTTGATTTGAATTTATTTTATTTAATTCCATTTGATTTGGTTTGGTTTGATTTGGTCTTATTTGAATTGAAAGTATGTTGTTTTACTTGTTTTATTTATTTTGTTTTAAGTTATTTTGTTTTGTTTTGTCCAGAGTTCAAATGTGGGGTTGAGGTTTATGCTATGGCAGGAGGACGGTATTATCGAGAATGTCGTTGGTAGGAATGAATACTTAGTATAGTAGGTTTGAATTTTTATCGAGGTGGGTTACTTTTATAACATTGGGGCTAGAAGGGAACAACATGGTTTAGGCGATCTCTTGGGAGTAGGAATGCAAGTTGCAACTAAGGAGGGGAATTAGCTTTAAGTCGCTTAAGATGATTGAAGTTCAAAGTTTTGTAGAATTTATGTATTAGTCTATGGAGTAGGGAATTGTAAGTTCAACGAACTTCAAGAATAAGTTTATGGGATTTAAGGTGGTAGGTTCAATAAGCCTTTGAAGGATTACTTAATTTAGAAGTTTTAGAATTTGCCGACTTTGATAAATAGTTTGATAACATTGCGGTTTTAGAATTTACAAACTTTATAAGGTGATGTTTTAGATTTAAGGTCATCGAACTTGAGGATATCATAAAATGATGCTTGTATAATTTAAAGTTTTAGAATTCACAGAATTGATGGATTGAAGTGCGATAAGATTTGAGTTTTAGTTTCACAGACTTTGTGCGCGAGCTTGATATACTCTGGAGATTGATTAGGCTGTAACCACAAAGATGGGGTTGATCCTGGTTGAATGATAAATATAGGAATTTTTTTAAGGAGAATATTTATTTGGGAAATGAAGGTATTGATTTAGTTTGTGTAATTATCTAAGGAATAAAGATTTGTATCGAATTCAGGAAAATGAATGTTGTAGCTTGAAGTTTTAGTAGTAGGTTTTAGGATTGATTCATATCAAGTTTGAGGATAATAGATGGTGAAGGTTTTGGAAAATTAATTTTGTTTATTTCGAGGATATAGGTACGGATGTTAGAAATGGAAGCGACGGATCACTTATACGTTGGAATGATTATTGGTCTTAGCTAAGGGTACATGAGATCCATTTATAGTGGTGGTGTTTATGGATTTCGGAGAGTACAAATCCTAGTCTCATTTTGGCTTGAGAGAAGTGGTTTTGGTTGGTACTGAAGTGGATTAGATGTGATAGTATTAAATTCAAGAGATCTTAATTTCGAGTTCTTGGTGAGTTGATCGGAGTGGACAGTTGAAGCGGGTTACCAATTGGAGTGATGGTTGGCATTAATTGTTGAGATTATCTTCAAGAATTAATTGTGACTTGAGGTCACATAGGAATTTAAATTTTGAGACTATACTTTCCATTGGAGTTTGAGTGTCCAGTTGGGAGAATTATAGACATAATTATTTAACTTGAAAATAGATTGTTGGGTCGCCATTTGTGGTAGATAATAAAATCTTGAAAGTGGAAGCTTAGGCATTAACGGTGATTAGCCTAATTAGATACGTGAGGTAATAAGCAGTAGGATTCAGGAGTGTAGTGCAATAGTTTTGGTGGATTGGAGATTTGAACAGCATGGTCTATCTTGAGATTTAATTTTGTATGCAATTGAAAGAAATAGTCGTGCTAATACTAGGGTTATGAGAATAGAAGTAGGTAAGCAAGTTTCCAAGAAGGGTTCATTAAGGTTATGGTAAATTTAATCGTGGTTCGTAGTGAATTTAGTCATCTCTAAATTAGACGATATTCAGAATTTAGGTAATCTTGAAAGTGTAAGTTATTGGGTAGGAGTTATAGGTGCTTTATTAGTTGGTTGGGAAGGACTTGAGACTTTTTGAATACGTTCCTTATCTTTAGAAGAGATAGGTGCATTTTGAGATGATATTACGCGTTTTCAATTTGGGGTGTTGGTGTTGATGTTGATTGGTATTGATTTCTGTCATCAATCAATGGATGTATTTTTGTGGAATGTTGATTTTGATTAAGGTAGCAAGAGCCAAATGAGGAGAGTGATAATTCATGGTTTTTGGAGGTAAATTATTTTCTATCGAAGTGGGGTAAATGATTTTCTTATTTTCAGGTGTTGAGTTAGCTTGTACTCAATGGTGTTGATTTATGAGGGCATAGTCTTTTTGCATTTTGGCGAGTTATTAGAGTGTGCACGGAAGCGTGATTTTTCGAGATAATTAGGTATTCAAATTTTATGCTGATTTTGAGGAAGTAGTAGTGATTCGAACTTTCATGGAAGATTAATAATTTAGTTGTGTAAATTATGCTTCTTGATGGTTTACTTCGGAAGTAAATAAATGGTTACCAACTTGTGGAATACAATAGAGGGTTGGAAGTTTTTTTTAGCATAAGAGTCGATTGAGATTAACACAGTTTATGGCGCGAAGATAATAATCAATGGAATTTATTGGGTGTTGTATTAAGGTTCTTGTGGAAGTGGAGATTTTGGATTACATAATCGCCACGTGATGGTCACTGGGAGACTAGTGCAGGAATGATGGAATCGCCTATAGGAGTAGACATGAGAGAGATATATCCTTAATTTTTTGGGTGTTAATGATAGTATGTTTCTTAAACTTGGTCTCAGTGGAATATTGTGACTAGCTTTAGCATTAGCGTTTGATCTTACAAATTTTGAGGACGAAATTTATTTTAAGGGGGGAGGAATTGATACCACGTTTTTACGTATATTTCCACTGAAAGAGTATTTTAATTTAATTCAAATATTGGTTCTTTTATTTTAAATTATCGGATTTTAATTGGATTTATTTATTGTTTTGAGTTTAAATTATTGTTTAATTTATTTTAGCTCATTTTTTTATTTAAAATTTAGTTGTTAGTTTTTACTAGTTATTTATTATAATTTAGCTTTATGTTATGTTTAAATTATTTTACTTGTTTTATTGCTTTTAAAATTGTTTTCGTTGAATCAATTTTTAGACTCCAGAGGTAAGGATTGGACCTCATTTCTTTTCCCCCATCTTTTATTTTCTCTTTTTCTTTTTCTTCTTTTTTTTCTCTTTTCTTTCTCTTTCTTCTGGCCTCTCCCCGTGCGAACTCTCTCTCTCTCTCCCCTTCTCCGTCCGTTTTTCGTGCCGCCCAGACCCGCCGCTGTGCGGTGCACCACCCCTACCATTCGACTCCCTTCCGACCGGTGAACCTCCCCACCAAGTTTCACCTCCATTCGAGCTGCCGTTATGACGGAATCGCCACTCCAAGCTACGACCTATTTTCCCTCCAGCGCCGCCGTCGCTCCACCTCCAGCTACCACCTCTTCACCACTTCATCACCGACCTCTTGCCGTCCTAAACCATCCATTTCCGGCTCCGATCCGTCGCCGGAGCAACCCCACGAGCTCACTCTCCGTTTTGGGTATTTTGGCCTTCTACCGCAGTTTTCGCTGCCACCCACAGCCAACCTCACTTCCACTAACTTCATAAACACCTCTAAGCCATTCCCTATTAATCTCAAGTCTTGGTTCGTCCCCATTTGAAAGTGGGTATTTTACAACTCACGGCCACAATGTTTTTACACTGTTACGTTGCTTTCTCTTCGCCATTTGTTGCTCGTTGATCCATCGAAAATTATCATATAGCGCTGTAAGTATTTTTCAAACTTCATTTTAGATTAAAATATCTTATTGCTTTTACAATAAATATTTGTGACTGGTTGGTTATTCCGGACTGAATCCGAGGAGTCGGGGGTCAAATGAATTTGAGAATGGAGTTAATTATGTTTGGTTGATGTTGATGTTTATTGGATATATTGTGTCTTGATGTTTGCATTGCATAGTGCATGCATGTTCATGTTTAAAAAGGAAAACTGGGTTTTCGTGTAATGGCATGCATGTACATGTGTTGGAACTTGAAAACTGGCTTTTCAAGCGAGAAATGTTTTTTGGTATATGTGAACGATTGGATTGATTGGTTTGAGTCAGAGGCATGTGTAGGGATGTTGGTAAGCAGGGATGGTGATAGAGTCCTGCCTGCGATTCCCTACAGTGCTCTGATGGTTTGGTTAATAGGCCATTTTCTGGAAAAATTGTGAGATTGGTTTTTGGGCCATTATCTGGAATAATGGCGAGGATTTGTTTAAAGGAAATGTTTTGGGCCAAAATGGGATCTTTTGGCGTGCGTGGTAAAAGTGGATTTATGGGACATGTGCATTGGGCATCTTTTCATGCATATTATTGAGTGTAATATATTTTTATCTTGTGGCGTTGGGATTATTACTTACCTGCAGCATTATTTTTGGTACCGTAGATTTTGATGCAGAGGTTGAGAAGAAGGAGAAGGCTGAGCCCGAGGAGGCGGCTTCGCCAGAGTATTGACTTAGAGTAGTTTTACGTTGGAAATTATCTTTATTTGTTTTTATGATATGTAATTGGTATTTGAAACAGTGTTGAACTTGTAATATTTTATTATGTGTATCTTAAACGAGTTTGTATTTAAACAAAAATTCTAGTACTTAGTTGTAAAACATTTATTATCCGCCGCGTTGTTTATTTGTACACATGTTGCATGTACACACACTTGGCACTTGGCGATAGGATGTGTGACCCGTGTTGTCATCATCCCGATGTCTCGATTTCCACGTGTCCGTACGTGGGAGTTGGGGGCGTCACAAGTTTTCTAAAAATAACAAATGTATATAAGATAAGTAA
>QGSO01000334.1:940456-1028597 GCA_011037825.1 Carya cathayensis | reverse complement strand
AGAACCTAGATTATATCAAAATCTAGACCCATTGAAGAATCCGTCTCAAGAACCCAAATTACAAAGGAGGAACGCCACAAAGGTTTTGATTTACCTTTGATAAGTTCAAATGTTCAAGAAGAACAAGAGGAGATAACTCAAACTCTCAAAGAATTCCATCTATTCTGCCTCTCAAGTGAGGCTATAAGTTGTTTAAATAGACAACTCCCAAAAACCCTAATGAAAGCGCTCGGGTACTGTAGCGTGAACAGTGTCGTACGCCGCGCTACAGTAACTTCTAAACCCTAGTGAAATAATAAGTTTCCAAATAAACCCTTGGCCAAAATACAAGGCCTTCCCAAAGAAAACCCTAGTCCATTAGAAATAAGACTATGTGGGCCAAGCATCCTCAAGCCCAATTATTCTAGATTAATTCCTATGACTAATAAAATAAGCCATTTTAATGAAATAAATAAGTCCATGGCCTTCAATAATAATAGGCCCAAGTCGTGTCTTCCATAGCTTAGATCAAGTGGATCAAAACTGGTTCTCCTTCTTTCAAGCCCATCATGAGTGTTGGGCTCTTGCTAGCTTCATCCCAATTGGATTGCACCAATTCTTGCATTGCTCCCTTGATCTTCATGGCTCTTAATCTTGTAATTGATCCTTAAGACTTGGTCCTCCTTGGGGCCCATCATTCCCCAATCAATTTGCTTTGAGACCCAACAACAATATTGGAAAACAACTCCAAGAAAGCCAAACTCAGATTTATGGATGGAGAATTTAGACCCGATGAGAACCCGTTCCAAGAACCTAGATTATATCAAAATCTAGACCCATTGAAGAATCCGTCTCAAGAACCCAAATTACAAAGGAGGAACGCCACAAAGGTTTTGATTTACCTTTGATAAGTTCAAAAGTTCAAGAAGAACAAGAGGAGATAACTCAAACTCTCAAAGGAATTTCATCTATTCTGCCTCTCAAGTGAGGCTATAAGTTGTTTAAATAGACTACTCCCAAAAACCCTAATGAAAGCGCTCGGGTACTGTAGCGTGAACAGTGTCGTACGCCGCGCTACAGTAACTTCTAAACCCTAGTGAAATAATAAGTTTCCAAATAAACCCTTGGCCAAAATACAAGGCCTTCCCAAAGAAAACCCTAGTCCATTAGAAATAAGACATATGTGAGCCAAGCATCCTCAAGCCCAATTATTCTAAATTAATTCCTATGACTAATAAAATAAGCCATTTTAATGAAATAAATAAGTCCATGGCCTTCAATAATAATAGGCCCAAGTCGTGTCTTCCATAGCTTAGATCAAGTGGATCAAAACTGGTTCTCCTTCTTTCAAGCCCATCATGAGTGTTGGGCTCTTGCTAGCTTCATCCCAATTGGATTGCACCAATTCTTGCATTGCTCCCTTGATCTTCATGGCTCTTAATCTTGTAATTGATCCTTAAGACTTGGTCCTCCTTGGGGCCCATCATTCCCCAATCAATTTGCTTTGAGACCCAACAACAATATTGGAAAACAACTCCAAGAAAGCCAAACTCAGATTTATGGATGGAGAATTTAGACCCGATGAGAACCCGTTCCAAGAACCTAGATTATATCAAAATCTAGACCCATTGAAGAATCCGTCTCAAGAACCCAAATTACAAAGGAGGAACGCCACAAAGGTTTTGATTTACCTTTGATAAGTTCAAAAGTTCAAGAAGAACAAGAGGAGATAACTCAAACTCTCAAAGGAATTTCATCTATTCTGCCTCTCAAGTGAGGCTATAAGTTGTTTAAATAGACAACTCCCAAAAACCCTAATGAAAGCGCTCGGGTACTGTAGCGTGAACAGTGTCGTACGCCGCGCTACAGTAACTTCTAAACCCTAGTGAAATAATAAGTTTCCAAATAAACCCTTGGCCAAAATACAAGGCCTTCCCAAAGAAAACCCTAGTCCATTAGAAATAAGACATATGTGAGCCAAGCATCCTCAAGCCCAATTATTCTAAATTAATTCCTATGACTAATAAAATAAGCCATTTTAATGAAATAAATAAGTCCATGGCCTTCAATAATAATAGGCCCAAGTCGTGTCTTCCATAGCTTAGATCAAGTGGATCAAAACTGGTTCTCCTTCTTTCAAGCCCATCATGAGTGTTGGGCTCTTGCTAGCTTCATCCCAATTGGATTGCACCAATTCTTGCATTGCTCCCTTGATCTTCATGGCTCTTAATCTTGTAATTGATCCTTAAGACTTGGTCCTCCTTGGGGCCCATCATTCCCCAATCAATTTGCTTTGAGACCCAACAACAATATTGGAAAACAACTCCAAGAAAGCCAAACTCAGATTATGGATGGAGAATTTAGACCCGATGAGAACCCGTTCCAAGAACCTAGATTATATCAAAATCTAGACCCTTGAAGAATCCGTCTCAAGAACCCAAATTACAAAGGAGGAACGCCACAAAGGTTTTGATTTACCTTTGATAAGTTCAAAAGTTCAAGAAGAACAAGAGGAGATAACTCAAACTCTCAAAGAAATTTCATCTATTCTGCCTCTCAATGAGGCTATAAGTTGTTTAAATAGACAACTCCCAAAAACCCTAATGAAAGCGCTCGGGTACTGTAGCGTGAACAGTGTCGTACGCCGCGCTACAGTAACTTCTAAACCCTAGTGAAATAATAAGTTTCCAAATAAACCCTTGGCCAAAATACAAGGCCTTCCCAAAGAAAACCCTAGTCCATTAGAAATAAGACATATGTGAGCCAAGCATCCTCAAGCCCAATTATTCTAATTAATTCCTATGACTAATAAAATAAGCCATTTTAATGAAATAAATAAGTCCATGGCCTTCAATAATAATAGGCCCAAGTCGTGTCTTCCATAGCTTAGATCAAGTGGATCAAAACTGGTTCTCCTTCTTTCAAGCCCATCATGAGTGTTGGGCTCTTGCTAGCTTCATCCCAATTGGATTGCACCAATTCTTGCATTGCTCCCTTGATCTTCATGGCTCTTAATCTTGTAATTGATCCTTAAGACTTGGTCCTCCTTGGGGCCCATCATTCCCCAATCAATTTGCTTTGAGACCCAACAACAATATTGGAAAACAACTCCAAGAAAGCCAAACTCAGATTTATGGATGGAGAATTTAGACCCGATGAGAACCCGTTCCAAGAACCTAGATTATATCAAAATCTAGACCCATTGAAGAATCCGTCTCAAGAACCCAAATTACAAAGGAGGAACGCCACAAAGGTTTTGATTTACCTTTGATAAGTTCAAAAGTTCAAGAAGAACAAGAGGAGATAACTCAAACTCTCAAAGGAATTTCATCTATTCTGCCTCTCAAGTGAGGCTATAAGTTGTTTAAATAGACAACTCCAAAAACCCTAATGAAAGCGCTCGGGTACTGTAGCGTGAACAGTGTCGTACGCCGCGCTACAGTAACTTCTAAACCCTAGTGAAATAATAAGTTTCCAAATAAACCCTTGGCCAAAATACAAGGCCTTCCCAAAGAAAACCCTAGTCCATTAGAAATAAGACATATGTGAGCCAAGCATCCTCAAGCCCAATTATTCTAATTAATTCCTATGACTAATAAAATAAGCCATTTTAATGAAATAAATAAGTCCATGGCCTTCAATAATAATAGGCCCAAGTCGTGTCTTCCATAGCTTAGATCAAGTGGATCAAAACTGGTTCTCCTTCTTTCAAGCCCATCATGAGTGTTGGGCTCTTGCTAGCTTCATCCCAATTGGATTGCACCAATTCTTGCATTGCTCCCTTGATCTTCATGGCTCTTAATCTTGTAATTGATCCTTAAGACTTGGTCCTCCTTGGGGCCCATCATTCCCCAATCAATTTGCTTTGAGACCCAACAACAATATTGGAAAACAACTCCAAGAAAGCCAAACTCAGATTTATGGATGGAGAATTTAGACCCGATGAGAACCCGTTCCAAGAACCTAGATTATATCAAAATCTAGACCCATTGAAGAATCCGTCTCAAGAACCCAAATTACAAAGGAGGAACGCCACAAAGGTTTTGATTTACCTTTGATAAGTTCAAAAGTTCAAGAAGAACAAGAGGAGATAACTCAAACTCTCAAAGGAATTTCATCTATTCTGCCTCTCAAGTGAGGCTATAAGTTGTTTAAATAGACAACTCCCAAAAACCCTAATGAAAGCGCTCGGGTACTGTAGCGTGAACAGTGTCGTACGCCGCGCTACAGTAACTTCTAAACCCTAGTGAAATAATAAGTTTCCAAATAAACCCTTGGCCAAAATACAAGGCCTTCCCAAAGAAAACCCTAGTCCATTAGAAATAAGACATATGTGAGCCAAGCATCCTCAAGCCCAATTATTCTAAATTAATTCCTATGACTAATAAAATAAGCCATTTTAATGAAATAAATAAGTCCATGGCCTTCAATAATAATAGGCCCAAGTCGTGTCTTCCATAGCTTAGATCAAGTGGATCAAAACTGGTTCTCCTTCTTTCAAGCCCATCATGAGTGTTGGGCTCTTGCTAGCTTCATCCCAATTGGATTGCACCAATTCTTGCATTGCTCCCTTGATCTTCATGGCTCTTAATCTTGTAATTGATCCTTAAGACTTGGTCCTCCTTGGGGCCCATCATTCCCCAATCAATTTGCTTTGAGACCCAACAACAATATTGGAAAACAACTCCAAGAAAGCCAAACTCAGATTTATGGATGGAGAATTTAGACCCGATGAGAACCCGTTCCAAGAACCTAGATTATATCAAAATCTAGACCCATTGAAGAATCCGTCTCAAGAACCCAAATTACAAAGGAGGAACGCCACAAAGGTTTTGATTTACCTTTGATAAGTTCAAAAGTTCAAGAAGAACAAGAGGAGATAACTCAAACTCTCAAAGGAATTTCATCTATTCTGCCTCTCAAGTGAGGCTATAAGTTGTTTAAATAGACTACTCCCAAAAACCCTAATGAAAGCGCTCGGGTACTGTAGCGTGAACAGTGTCGTACGCCGCGCTACAGTAACTTCTAAACCCTAGTGAAATAATAAGTTTCCAAATAAACCCTTGGCCAAAATACAAGGCCTTCCCAAAGAAAACCCTAGTCCATTAGAAATAAGACATATGTGAGCCAAGCATCCTCAAGCCCAATTATTCTAAATTAATTCCTATGACTAATAAAATAAGCCATTTTAATGAAATAAATAAGTCCATGGCCTTCAATAATAATAGGCCCAAGTCGTGTCTTCCATAGCTTAGATCAAGTGGATCAAAACTGGTTCTCCTTCTTTCAAGCCCATCATGAGTGTTGGGCTCTTGCTAGCTTCATCCCAATTGGATTGCACCAATTCTTGCATTGCTCCCTTGATCTTCATGGCTCTTAATCTTGTAATTGATCCTTAAGACTTGGTCCTCCTTGGGGCCCATCATTCCCCAATCAATTTGCTTTGAGACCCAACAACAATATTGGAAAACAACTCCAAGAAAGCCAAACTCAGATTTATGGATGGAGAATTTAGACCCGATGAGAACCCGTTCCAAGAACCTAGATTATATCAAAATCTAGACCCATTGAAGAATCCGTCTCAAGAACCCAAATTACAAAGGAGGAACGCCACAAAGGTTTTGATTTACCTTTGATAAGTTCAAAAGTTCAAGAAGAACAAGAGGAGATAACTCAAACTCTCAAAGGAATTTCATCTATTCTGCCTCTCAAGTGAGGCTATAAGTTGTTTAAATAGACAACTCCCAAAAACCCTAATGAAAGCGCTCGGGTACTGTAGCGTGAACAGTGTCGTACGCCGCGCTACAGTAACTTCTAAACCCTAGTGAAATAATAAGTTTCCAAATAAACCCTTGGCCAAAATACAAGGCCTTCCCAAAGAAAACCCTAGTCCATTAGAAATAAGACATATGTGAGCCAAGCATCCTCAAGCCCAATTATTCTAAATTAATTCCTATGACTAATAAAATAAGCCATTTTAATGAAATAAATAAGTCCATGGCCTTCAATAATAATAGGCCCAAGTCGTGTCTTCCATAGCTTAGATCAAGTGGATCAAAACTGGTTCTCCTTCTTTCAAGCCCATCATGAGTGTTGGGCTCTTGCTAGCTTCATCCCAATTGGATTGCACCAATTCTTGCATTGCTCCCTTGATCTTCATGGCTCTTAATCTTGTAATTGATCCTTAAGACTTGGTCCTCCTTGGGGCCCATCATTCCCCAATCAATTTGCTTTGAGACCCAACAACAATATTGGAAAACAACTCCAAGAAAGCCAAACTCAGATTTATGGATGGAGAATTTAGACCCGATGAGAACCCGTTCCAAGAACCTAGATTATATCAAAATCTAGACCCATTGAAGAATCCGTCTCAAGAACCCAAATTACAAAGGAGGAACGCCACAAAGGTTTTGATTTACCTTTGATAAGTTCAAAAGTTCAAGAAGAACAAGAGGAGATAACTCAAACTCTCAAAGGAATTTCATCTATTCTGCCTCTCAAGTGAGGCTATAAGTTGTTTAAATAGACAACTCCCAAAAACCCTAATGAAAGCGCTCGGGTACTGTAGCGTGAACAGTGTCGTACGCCGCGCTACAGTAACTTCTAAACCCTAGTGAAATAATAAGTTTCCAAATAAACCCTTGGCCAAAATACAAGGCCTTCCCAAAGAAAACCCTAGTCCATTAGAAATAAGACATATGTGAGCCAAGCATCCTCAAGCCCAATTATTCTAAATTAATTCCTATGACTAATAAAATAAGCCATTTTAATGAAATAAATAAGTCCATGGCCTTCAATAATAATAGGCCCAAGTCGTGTCTTCCATAGCTTAGATCAAGTGGATCAAAACTGGTTCTCCTTCTTTCAAGCCCATCATGAGTGTTGGGCTCTTGCTAGCTTCATCCCAATTGGATTGCACCAATTCTTGCATTGCTCCCTTGATCTTCATGGCTCTTAATCTTGTAATTGATCCTTAAGACTTGGTCCTCCTTGGGGCCCATCATTCCCCAATCAATTTGCTTTGAGACCCAACAACAATATTGGAAAACAACTCCAAGAAAGCCAAACTCAGATTTATGGATGGAGAATTTAGACCCGATGAGAACCCGTTCCAAGAACCTAGATTATATCAAAATCTAGACCCATTGAAGAATCCGTCTCAAGAACCCAAATTACAAAGGAGGAACGCCACAAAGGTTTTGATTTACCTTTGATAAGTTCAAAAGTTCAAGAAGAACAAGAGGAGATAACTCAAACTCTCAAAGGAATTTCATCTATTCTGCCTCTCAAGTGAGGCTATAAGTTGTTTAAATAGACAACTCCCAAAAACCCTAATGAAAGCGCTCGGGTACTGTAGCGTGAACAGTGTCGTACGCCGCGCTACAGTAACTTCTAAACCCTAGTGAAATAATAAGTTTCCAAATAAACCCTTGGCCAAAATACAAGGCCTTCCCAAAGAAAACCCTAGTCCATTAGAAATAAGACATATGTGAGCCAAGCATCCTCAAGCCCAATTATTCTAAATTAATTCCTATGACTAATAAAATAAGCCATTTTAATGAAATAAATAAGTCCATGGCCTTCAATAATAATAGGCCCAAGTCGTGTCTTCCATAGCTTAGATCAAGTGGATCAAAACTGGTTCTCCTTCTTTCAAGCCCATCATGAGTGTTGGGCTCTTGCTAGCTTCATCCCAATTGGATTGCACCAATTCTTGCATTGCTCCCTTGATCTTCATGGCTCTTAATCTTGTAATTGATCCTTAAGACTTGGTCCTCCTTGGGGCCCATCATTCCCCAATCAATTTGCTTTGAGACCCAACAACAATATTGGAAAACAACTCCAAGAAAGCCAAACTCAGATTTATGGATGGAGAATTTAGACCCGATGAGAACCCGTTCCAAGAACCTAGATTATATCAAAATCTAGACCCATTGAAGAATCCGTCTCAAGAACCCAAATTACAAAGGAGGAACGCCACAAAGGTTTTGATTTACCTTTGATAAGTTCAAAAGTTCAAGAAGAACAAGAGGAGATAACTCAAACTCTCAAAGAGAATTTCATCTATTCTGCCTCTCAAGTGAGGCTATAAGTTGTTTAAATAGACAACTCCCAAAAACCCTAATGAAAGCGCTCGGGTACTGTAGCGTGAACAGTGTCGTACGCCGCGCTACAGTAACTTCTAAACCCTAGTGAAATAATAAGTTTCCAAATAAACCCTTGGCCAAAATACAAGGCCTTCCCAAAGAAAACCCTAGTCCATTAGAAATAAGACATATGTGAGCCAAGCATCCTCAAGCCCAATTATTCTAAATTAATTCCTATGACTAATAAAATAAGCCATTTTAATGAAATAAATAAGTCCATGGCCTTCAATAATAATAGGCCCAAGTCGTGTCTTCCATAGCTTAGATCAAGTGGATCAAAACTGGTTCTCCTTCTTTCAAGCCCATCATGAGTGTTGGGCTCTTGCTAGCTTCATCCCAATTGGATTGCACCAATTCTTGCATTGCTCCCTTGATCTTCATGGCTCTTAATCTTGTAATTGATCCTTAAGACTTGGTCCTCCTTGGGGCCCATCATTCCCCAATCAATTTGCTTTGAGACCCAACAACAATATTGGAAAACAACTCCAAGAAAGCCAAACTCAGATTTATGGATGGAGAATTTAGACCCGATGAGAACCCGTTCCAAGAACCTAGATTATATCAAAATCTAGACCCATTGAAGAATCCGTCTCAAGAACCCAAATTACAAAGGAGGAACGCCACAAAGGTTTTGATTTACCTTTGATAAGTTCAAAAGTTCAAGAAGAACAAGAGGAGATAACTCAAACTCTCAAAGGAATTTCATCTATTCTGCCTCTCAAGTGAGGCTATAAGTTGTTTAAATAGACAACTCCCAAAAACCCTAATGAAAGCGCTCGGGTACTGTAGCGTGAACAGTGTCGTACGCCGCGCTACAGTAACTTCTAAACCCTAGTGAAATAATAAGTTTCCAAATAAACCCTTGGCCAAAATACAAGGCCTTCCCAAAGAAAACCCTAGTCCATTAGAAATAAGACATATGTGAGCCAAGCATCCTCAAGCCCAATTATTCTAGAATTAATTCCTATGACTAATAAAATAAGCCATTTTAATGAAATAAATAAGTCCATGGCCTTCAATAATAATAGGCCCAAGTCGTGTCTTCCATAGCTTAGATCAAGTGGATCAAAACTGGTTCTCCTTCTTTCAAGCCCATCATGAGTGTTGGGCTCTTGCTAGCTTCATCCCAATTGGATTGCACCAATTCTTGCATTGCTCCCTTGATCTTCATGGCTCTTAATCTTGTAATTGATCCTTAAGACTTGGTCCTCCTTGGGGCCCATCATTCCCCAATCAATTTGCTTTGAGACCCAACAACAATATTGGAAAACAACTCCAAGAAAGCCAAACTCAGATTTATGGATGGAGAATTTAGACCCGATGAGAACCCGTTCCAAGAACCTAGATTATATCAAAATCTAGACCCATTGAAGAATCCGTCTCAAGAACCCAAATTACAAAGGAGGAACGCCACAAAGGTTTTGATTTACCTTTGATAAGTTCAAAAGTTCAAGAAGAACAAGAGGAGATAACTCAAACTCTCAAAGGAATTTCATCTATTCTGCCTCTCAAGTGAGGCTATAAGTTGTTTAAATAGACAACTCCCAAAAACCCTAATGAAAGCGCTCGGGTACTGTAGCGTGAACAGTGTCGTACGCCGCGCTACAGTAACTTCTAAACCCTAGTGAAATAATAAGTTTCCAAATAAACCCTTGGCCAAAATACAAGGCCTTCCCAAAGAAAACCCTAGTCCATTAGAAATAAGACATATGTGAGCCAAGCATCCTCAAGCCCAATTATTCTAAATTAATTCCTATGACTAATAAAATAAGCCATTTTAATGAAATAAATAAGTCCATGGCCTTCAATAATAATAGGCCCAAGTCGTGTCTTCCATAGCTTAGATCAAGTGGATCAAAACTGGTTCTCCTTCTTTCAAGCCCATCATGAGTGTTGGGCTCTTGCTAGCTTCATCCCAATTGGATTGCACCAATTCTTGCATTGCTCCCTTGATCTTCATGGCTCTTAATCTTGTAATTGATCCTTAAGACTTGGTCCTCCTTGGGGCCATCATTTTAGCTTTCAGCTCTATTTATCATCCCCAAGCTAATGGGTAGATTGAGATTTTAAACAAATGCTTAGAAGCTTATTTGAGGTGTTATACTGGTACCAAGCCAAAGGAGTGGAGTTCATGGTTGTCCTTAGCAAAGTGATGCTACAATACAATAGCACATTCCCCATCTCAATTGAGTCCCTTTGGGGCAATTTATGGTTATCCCCCTCCCAAGCTCTTGTCTTATGTGCCAGGGACTACAATGAATGCTGTTGTTGATCACCAATTGAAGTCAAGAGAGGAGATGATGAGTTTACTAGAGGAAAACTTGGGCAGGGCTCAACCAAAGGATGAAGTTTTTTGCTGACCAGAAAAGAACTTAGAGAAAGCTTCCTAGTTGGAGATTGAGTATTTTTAAGGTTGCAGCCTCATATAAAAAAATCAATTTCTTTTAGGCACAATCTTAAGCTGGCTCCACATTATTATGGACCATTTAAGGTAGTTTCCAAGGTGGGGCAGTAGCATATAAGTTGAATTTACCAACATCATCTTGAATCCATCTTGTTTTCTATATTTCTTTCTTTTAAAAAATTGGGCCAACAAATTATTACACTACCAATATTACCACCAGTTGACCGAGAATGAACTATTTAGCCTTAACAAGAATCAATTATGGATAGAAGAATGAAGAAGCACAACAATCAAGTAGTAACTAAGGTGTTTGTTAAGTGGGTCGAGGCACTACCAGATGATAGCTCATACGAATCTTTATGGAAATTGAGGGACCTTTATCCACATCTTGTGGGTAAGGTTCTTTGAAGTGGAAGGTATAAATGAGTGGGTGTTGGACCAAATCCTATTGGAAATCTCAAAAATGCAGCATACATTCATGAGTTTTTCAAAGCAGCAGCTACAACTGGAATTCCCGAAAATGCAACAGACATTCATGAGCCTTCCTGATATGCAACTACAACTAGATCAACATGATATGATCCGCTGATTTTCCTCCTCTTATTCCTTGATCTTCTCTTATATAAATTGCCATTTTTTGTTCCTACAAATCTATTATTTTCCATATTTAACTTGTAAAAGTTGTAACCTATACATTGACTTGTGTATTATTTCAATAGAATGAAGTGAATCAGAAAGGTAAGTTGGCCTTATCATTGTTCATCCATATTTGTCCATGTGTTCTTACATGGTATTAGGCCTCTAAGGCTAATCCCAAACAACAAAGACCCTACATAATCAGATTTCGCACATCACTAAAAACACACAATGCCCTCTTTCCAAACTACTCCCAAGTTTCCAAAATTGGATGGCCCCAATTACCTTACTTAGCGGATCCAATTTCTTCTATTCTCGAAAAGTCATAACATGGTTGGTCTTGCTGATGGAACCAACCCTGCTCCAACCAAGACTTTCCCAAATAACTCCACAAATTCGAAATACACATGCTGGTCTAAACAAGATAACAACATCCTTAGTTGGCTATATGCTTCTATTGTGGAAAAACTAGTTTCCACCTTCCTTAATTTAGAGACCTCAAAACAGGTTTGGGACTCTCTTAAAGCTTGATTTTCATCTACCTCGAGCTCTAGAATTGCCTTCCTCAAATGACAAC
Source organism: Carya cathayensis (assembly GCA_011037825.1). Classification (NCBI taxonomy): domain Eukaryota; kingdom Viridiplantae; phylum Streptophyta; class Magnoliopsida; order Fagales; family Juglandaceae; genus Carya; species Carya cathayensis. The sequence continues at coordinate 1,016,854 of QGSO01000334.1, read as the reverse complement.
TTCAAACAATCTCGCAAGGAAATAGATCCTGCCTCTCAAACATTGAAAAAGCCAAACTTCTTTATGATTAACTCATTGTTGTCGGCGTAGAAGATCAAGATTTGATCACCTACTTATTGAGTGGACTCAAACCACATTTCAAGCCCTTTCTCAATACTACGCTTTCACAACACGAGATCATGATCTCCCCATTGATGAATTCCAGACCGAGCTACTCAACATTGAGACTTCCTAAAGAAGTCTAAAGGGTCGGGATTCTCACATCAAGCCCGCTTCCCAAATCGACCGCAACATCATGTGGGTTCTTCAAATAACAAGCCCAATACTGCACAAATAGGTGATAACAAGCTCGTTTGTCAAATCTGTGAAAAAAAGTGCCACAAACCCCTTGATTGTTATCACAAATTTGATTTCACCTACCAAGGTCAACTACCATTATCGGATCTCACTGGTATGGTTGTTGAAGGCAACAACTCTTATGCTCAATAGGTGTGGTATGCCGATAGTGGGGCTAATACCCACATTACTAGTAACACATCAAATCTCACCACCTCGCAACCTTATGAAGGAGGACACACTATCACGGTTGGAAATGGCTCAGGTTTGGTGATTAGAAACATGGGTACCTCATCTCTCAAAACACCAAACTCAAATTTCAATCTATCCAATGTCCTTCATTGTCCAAATGCATCTTCAAATTTAATTTACATCAATCGTTTTTGTTTAGATAATGATTGTTATTTTGTACTCACTGGAGGTATTTTTCTGTGAAGGAGAACAACACGGGGTGACTTTTACTCCAAGGGCAAGTTGAGAATGAACTCAGTCCCATAGCAAACAATAAATCTCCTTCAAATAAAATTTCATGTTTTGTGTCGGCGTGTCCACCACTCTCGACATGTAGCATGATCAATTACAGGTTGGTATCCCTTACTAGTTTCAGCATCTACACTTACAGGCTTCTTCAGCTCTGGTCTCACTACCTCTGGTTCTTTCTCAACTTCATCAGGTTCCATTACATCTTCAGGTGTAGGAGCGACTACCTGTGTGTCTATAGGCATGTCTGGTCGGGAAACTTCCTTCCCACTTCTCAAAGTAATAACTGCCTTCGCTGTCTCAATAACGTCCCCTGAGACATTATGCACTTGCTATTGTTACTGCCTGTATACTTGAGGATTAGGCTGAGGCTGCGCTGGAAATTTCCCTTTCTCCAGGGTGCTCAAGGTCGTGCTCATCTTATTCATAGTGCCACGCAACTCATTTATGGCCTGAGTATTTTGATTATTTGTGGTGGCCTGAATCTACATGAATTGCTGAAGTGTATTGGCCATCTGTGCCATACTGTCATCTAGAGTTTTCTTTGCAGATGATGAAGGTTGAAAACTCTGTGCAGCCATATGAGGCTGAAATCCAGGCGGAGCTACAGGAGAATAGCTCTGATGATTCTGATATGACGGATACTGATGCTGAGGAGCACTCTGATGAAATGGTTGCTATTGAGGTGGTGGCGACCGACCAGGTTGATCATTTCTCCATGAGAAATTTGGGTGATTCCTCCACCCTGGATTATATGTGTTGGAGAAAGGCTGATTCTGTGCTCTATTCACCCAGTTAGTTGATTGCATCTGCTCAGACCCACTTTCTTGAAATACTGGCATAATCGGGCAGTCTTGGGTCTTATGGTTTGAATCAGCACATATAGAACATGCCTCTGCTACTTTCACAGCCTTCACTTTGTCCATTTCCATGACCTCCAGTCTTCTAGTTAAAGCAGTTATTCGGGCTTGAACATCAGTGTCCCCTTTAAGCTCGTATCTACCCCCTCCAGAAATAGCCCTCAGTGGTTGTGCTATTGATGGAACTCGATCAGTACGAGTATTCCACTATTGCGCGCTCTCAGCAAGGTAGTCAAAAAATGACAGTGCTTCATCAGGTTCCTTGCTAAAGAACTCCCCATTGCACATTGTCTGAACAAATTGCTTGCATTCCAGAGTGAGACCAGTGTAAAAATAGCTCACCAACCTCCAAGATTCAAAACCATGATGTGGACAGATGTTCATCAAATCTTTAAATTTTTCCCAACTGGCCTGAAAGGTCTCATCAGGTCTCTGATTGAATTGGCTGATTTGCTCTTGCAAAAATTGAGTTCTCTGAAAGGGAAAAATTTTTTGTAAGAATTCACGCTGCATATCAGACCAACTAGAAATAGAGTTGGGTCTTAAAGAATTAAACCAAATCTTCGCTTTATCCTTTAAAGAGAAAGGAAATAAACGAAGTCTAATGAACTCATCAGTAACAGCCCTAGTGATAAATGTGGCGCAAGCCAACTCAAAATCTGTCAAGTGCTGGTAGGGACTCTCAGAATCCATCCCGTGGAACTGAGGTATCACTGACATCATGCCATGCTTAATAGAGAAATTAGGTGCATTTTCTGGTAAAACAATGCATGAAGGTGTAGTGGTACGAGTGGGTTGCAAATAGTCCTTAAGAGTGCGTGGTGCAGGTGCAGCCATGTTTTCTGATTCAACTTCAATTTCGTCACCTGACTCACTCAAAGAAAAGACAGGCGAACTATCTATCTCCAAGCTGTGTATACTACTCTCAACACTCGATGTGACTCTAAGCAACCTATTTGAACTGTCTCTTACCCATGACATGAAACATCAGTTTAGAGAAGCATAAAAAAAAATAACGAGTTTAAATTCAAGTTAAATTACTTTCCCCGGCAACGGCGCCAAAAACTTGACTCACTCAAAAATGAGTAGCACAAAGGCTATCCCAAGTGCAGGAGGATGTCGTGTAATAATTAGGAATAAATTCCTAGATCGTCTCCTCAGGGAAAGTTACTCAAAAATTAAACTCGTTGAAAAAGTGTGAAAAACTTCACAAAGAGAAAACAAGTGGATGGTATGTGCAATGGATGGAGAGGTTACTAGTCATGGACTAGATTCATATTTTTAGATTTGTTTTGATTGTCGGATTGAAATGTAAATGACTAATAGATTAAATTCAGAAATTAATGAAACTAAATTAAGAATTAAACTAGATTAGAAAGTAATTGACAAACATGCACTAAAAATTTAAAATGCCCAAAGAAATGAAAGATTAAATAAGTGAGAAAAATAAATAACACGGAATAAGTAAACATAAAATAAATTGCCCAAACTTCTAAACCAAAAATCTCAAAAGTATTCTATAAACTTTAAACTGAAGTTAAATAAAAATAGNTTTCTGCTCTGTTTTAGTCTTGTCTTATGTTCCTTAGCAGTTTTTTTTAGTGAAGTTAGTGCTACTTTAATTCTTGAATGAAGTTTCGGTCAATTTGAAATTTAATTGTTGCTAAGCTAATTTTTAAGTTGGTTAGTAGGTGGGGATGTGTGAATGAAATAAAGATGGAGTTGTGTTGAAATGCAAAATTCAAGTCTTAGTATTCGGAATTTTTTTTTCTTTTGGTTGCAATGCTATGTTGTTTTAGAGTTTTTATTAAGTGTGCTAAGAATTGCTTTAGAATTTTATTTCATTAAGTGTAATACTTTAAATTCTAGCAAGTGTGTTAAGTGATTTCATGGATTAAAGAATTGTTTTAGAGTTTTTATTAATTGTGCTAAGAATTACTCTAGAATTTTATTTCATTATGTGTAATATTTTAAATTCTTGCAAGTGTGTTAGTTAATTTCATGGAATAAAGAATTGTTCTAGAGTTTTCATTAAAGGTTTGGAGATTAATTTTCAAGAGTGTTACATGAGAAGTTGGTTCTTTTTGTTTTGAATTTCAATTGAATGGTGAAGGGGAATTTTCGTTCAGACTTTTCATTCTCTATTTTTATTTAACTTCAGTTTAAAGTTTATAGAATACTTTTGAGATTTTTGGTTTAGAAGTTTGGGCAATTTATTTTCTGTTTACTTATTTCGTGTTATTTATTTTTCTCACTTATTTAATCTTTCATTTCTTTGGGCATTTTAAATTTTTAGTGCATGTTTGTCAATTACTTTCTAATCTAGTTTAATTCTTAATTTAGTTTCATTAATTTCTGAATTTAATCTATTAGTCATTTACATTTCAATCCGACAATCAAAACAAATCTAAAAATATGAATCTAGTCCATGACTAGTAACCTCTCCATCCATTGCACATACCATCCACTTGTTTTCTCTTTGTGAAGTTTTTCACACTTTTTCAACGAGTTTAATTTTTGAGTAACTTTCCCTGAGGAGACGATCTAGGAATTTATTCCTAATTATTACACGACATCCTCCTGCACTTGGGATAGCCTTTGTGCTACTCATTTTTGAGTGAGTCAAGTTTTTGGCGCCGTTGCCGGGGAAAGTAATTTAACTTGAATTTAAACTCGTTATTTTTTTTTATGCTTTCTAAACTGATGTTTCATGTCATGGGTAAGAGACAGTTCAAATAGGTTGCTTAGAGTCACATCGAGTGTTGAGAGTAGTATACACAGCTTGGAGATAGATAGTTCGCCTGTCTTTTCTTTGAGTGAGTCAGGTGACGAAATTGAAGTTGAATCAGAAAACATGGCTGCACCTGCACCACGCACTCTTAAGGACTATTTGCAACCCACTCGTACCACTACACCTTCATGCATTGTTTTACCAGAAAATGCACCTAATTTCTCTATTAAGCATGGCATGATGTCAGTGATACCTCAGTTCCACGGGATGGATTCTGAGAGTCCCTACCAGCACTTGACAGATTTTGAGTTGGCTTGCGCCACATTTATCACTAGGGCTGTTACTGATGAGTTCATTAGACTTCGTTTATTTCCTTTCTCTTTAAAGGATAAAGCGAAGATTTGGTTTAATTCTTTAAGACCCAACTCTATTTCTAGTTGGTCTGATATGCAGCGTGAATTCTTACAAAAAATTTTTCCCTTTCAGAGAACTCAATTTTTGCAAGAGCAAATCAGCCAATTCAATCAGAGACCTGATGAGACCTTTCAGGCCAGTTGGGAAAAATTTAAAGATTTGATGAACATCTGTCCACATCATGGTTTTGAATCTTGGAGGTTGGTGAGCTATTTTTACACTGGCCTCACTCCGGAATGCAAGCAATTTGTTCAGACAATGTGCAATGGGGAGTTCTTTAGCAAGGAACCTGATGAAGCACTGTCATTTTTTGACTACCTTGCTGAGAGCGCGCAACAGTGGAATACTCGTACTGATCGAGTTCCATCAACAGCACAGCCACTGAGGGCTATTTCTGGAGGGGGTAGATACGAGCTTAAAGGGGACACTGATGTTCAAGCCCGAATAACTGCTTTAACTAGAAGACTGGAGGTCATGGAAATGGACAAAGTGAAGGCTGTGAAAGTAGCAGAGGCATGTTCTATATGTGCTGATTCAAACCATAAGACCCAAGACTGCCCGATTATGCCAGTATTTCAAGAAAGTGGGTCTGAGCAGATGCAATCAACTAACTGGGTGAATAGAGCACAGAATCAGCCTTTCTCCAACACATATAATCCAGGGTGGAGGAATCACCCAAATTTCTCATGGAGAAATGATCAACCTGGTCGGTCCCACCACCTCAACAGCAACCATTTCATCAGAGTGCTCCTCAGCATCAGTATCCGTCATATCAGAATCCTCAGAGCTATCCTCCTGTAGCTCCGCCTGGATTTCAGCCTCATATGGCTGCACAGAGTTTTCAACCTTCATCATCTGCAAAGAAAACTCTAGATGACAGTATGGCACAGATGGCCAATACACTTCAACAATTCATGCAGATTCAGGCCACCACAAATAATCAAAATACTCAGGCCATAAATGAGTTGCGTGGCACTATGAATAAGATGAGCACGACCTTGAGCACCCTGGAGAAAGGGAAATTTCCAGCGCAGCCTCAGCCTAATCCTCAAGTATACAGGCAGAACAAAGCAAGTGCATAATGTCTCAGGGGACGTTATTGAGACAGCGAAGGCAGTTATTACTTTGAGAAGTGGGAAGGAAGTTTCCCGACCAGACATGCCTATAGACACACAGGTAGTCGCTCCTACACCTGAAGATGTAATGGAACCTGATGAAGTTGAGAAAGAACCAGAGGTAGTGAGACCAGAGCTGAAGAAGCCTGTAAGTGTAGATGCTGAAACTAGTAAGGGATACCAACCTGTAATTGATCATGCTACATGTCGAGAGTGGTGGACACGCCGACACAAAACATGAAATTTTATTTGAAGGAGATTTATTGTTTGCTATGGGACTGAGTTCATTCTCAACTTGCCCTTGGAGTAAAAGTCACCCCGTGTTGTTCTCCTTCACAGAAAAATACCTCCAGTGAGTACAAAATAACAATCATTATCTAAACAAAAACGATTGATGTAAATTAAATTTGAAGATGCATTTGGACAATGAAGGACATTGGATAGATTGAAATTTGAGTTTGGTGTTTTGAGAGATGAGGTACCCATGTTTCTAATCACCAAACCTGAGCCATTTCCAACCGTGATAGTGTGTCCTCCTTCATAAGGTTGCGAGGTGGTGAGATTTGATGTGTTACTAGTAATGTGGGTATTAGCCCCACTATCGGCATACCACACCTATTGAGCATAAGAGTTGTTGCCTTCAACAACCATACCAGTGAGATCCGATAATGGTAGTTGACCTTGGTAGGTGAAATCAAATTTGTGATAACAATCAAGGGGTTTGTGGCACTTTTTTTCACAGATTTGACAAACGAGCTTGTTATCACCTATTTGTGCAGTATTGGGCTTGTTATTTGAAGAACCCACATGATGTTGCGGTCGATTTGGGAAGCGGGCTTGATGTGAGAATCCCGACCCTTTAGACTTCTTTAGGAAGTCTCAATGTTGAGTAGCTCGGTCTGGAATTCATCAATGGGGAGATCATGATCTCGTGTTGTGAAAGCGTAGTATTGAGAAAGGGCTTGAAATGTGGTTTGAGTCCACTCAATAAGTAGGTGATCAAATCTTGATCTTCTACGCCGACAACAATGAGTTAATCATAAAGAAGTTTGGCTTTTTCAATGTTTGAGAGGCAGGATCTATTTCCTTGCGAGATTGTTTGAAGTTGTCATTTGAGGAAGGCAATTCTAGAGCTCGAGGTAGATGAAAATCAAGCTTTAAGAGAGTCCCAAACCTGTTTTGAGGTCTCTAAATTAAGGAAGGTGGAAACTAGTTTTTCCACAATAGAAGCATATAGCCAACTAAGGATGTTGTTATCTTGTTTAGACCAGCATGTGTATTTCGAATTTGTGGAGTTATTTGGGAAAGTCTTGGTTGGAGCAGGGTTGGTTCCATCAGCAAGACCAACCATGTTATGACTTTTCGAGAATAGAAGAAATTGGATCCGCTAAGTAAGGTAATTGGGGCCATCCAATTTTGGAAACTTGGGAGTAGTTTGGAAAGAGGGCATTGTGTGTTTTTAGTGATGTGCGAAATCTGATTATGTAGGGTCTTTGTTGTTTGGGATTAGCCTTAGAGGCCTAATACCATGTAAGAACACATGGACAAATATGGATGAACAATGATAAGGCCAACTTACCTTTCTGATTCACTTCATTCTATTGAAATAATACACAAGTCAATGTATAGGTTACAACTTTTACAAGTTAAATATGGAAAATAATAGATTTGTAGGAACAAAAAATGGCAATTTATATAAGAGAAGATCAAGGAATAAGAGGAGGAAAATCAGGGATCATATCATGTTGATCTAGTTGTAGTTGCATATCAGGAAGGCTCATGAATGTCTGTTGCATTTTCGGGAATTCCAGTTGTAGCTGCTGCTTTGAAAAACTCATGAATGTATGCTGCATTTTTGAGATTTCCAATAGGATTTGGTCCAACACCCACTCATTTATACCTTCCACTTCAAAGAACCTTACCCACAAGATGTGGATAAAGGTCCCTCAATTTCCATAAAGATTCGTATGAGCTATCATCTGGTAGTGCCTCGACCCACTTAACAAACACCTTAGTTACTACTTGATTGTTGTGCTTCTTCATTCTTCTATCCATAATTGATTCTTGTTAAGGCTAAATAGTTCATTCTCGGTCAACTGGTGGTAATATTGGTAGTGTAATAATTTGTTGGCCCAATTTTTTAAAAGAAAGAAATATAGAAAACAAGATGGATTCAAGATGATGTTGGTAAATTCAACTTATATGCTACTGCCCCACCTTGGAAACTACCTTAAATGGTCCATAATAATGTGGAGCCAGCTTAAGATTGTGCCTAAAAGAAATTGATTTTTTTATATGAGGCTGCAACCTTAAAAATACTCAATCTCCAACTAGGAAGCTTTCTCTAAGTTCTTTTCTGGTCAGCAAAAAACTTCATCCTTTGGTTGAGCCCTGCCCAAGTTTTCCTCTAGTAAACTCATCATCTCCTCTCTTGACTTCAATTGGTGATCAACAACAGCATTCATTGTAGTCCCTGGCACATAAGACAAGAGCTTGGGAGGGGGATAACCATAAATTGCCCCAAAGGGACTCAATTGAGATGGGGAATGTGCTATTGTATTGTAGCATCACTTTGCTAAGGACAACCATGAACTCCACTCCTTTGGCTTGGTACCAGTATAACACCTCAAATAAGCTTCTAAGCATTTGTTTAAAATCTCAATCTACCCATTAGCTTGGGGATGATAAATAGAGCTGAAAGCTAAAATGATGGGCCCCAAGGAGGACCAAGTCTTAAGGATCAATTACAAGATTAAGAGCCATGAAGATCAAGGGAGCAATGCAAGAATTGGTGCAATCCAATTGGGATGAAGCTAGCAAGAGCCCAACACTCATGATGGGCTTGAAAGAAGGAGAACCAGTTTTGATCCACTTGATCTAAGCTATGGAAGACACGACTTGGGCCTATTATTATTGAAGGCCATGGACTTATTTATTTCATTAAAATGGCTTATTTTATTAGTCATAGGAATTAATTTAGAATAATTGGGCTTGAGGATGCTTGGCTCACATATGTCTTATTTCTAATGGACTAGGGTTTTCTTTGGGAAGGCCTTGTATTTTGGCCAAGGGTTTATTTGGAAACTTATTATTTCACTAGGGTTTAGAAGTTACTGTAGCGCGGCGTACGACACTGTTCACGCTACAGTACCCGAGCGCTTTCATTAGGGTTTTTGGGAGTTGTCTATTTAAACAACTTATAGCCTCACTTGAGAGGCAGAATAGATGAAATTCTCTTTGAGAGTTTGAGTTATCTCCTCTTGTTCTTCTTGAACTTTTGAACTTATCAAAGGTAAATCAAAACCTTTGTGGCGTTCCTCCTTTGTAATTTGGGTTCTTGAGACGGATTCTTCAATGGGTCTAGATTTTGATATAATCTAGGTTCTTGGAACGGGTTCTCATCGGGTCTAAATTCTCCATCCATAAATCTGAGTTTGGCTTTCTTGGAGTTGTTTTCCAATATTGTTGTTGGGTCTCAAAGCAAATTGATTGGGGAATGATGGGCCCCAAGGAGGACCAAGTCTTAAGGATCAATTACAAGATTAAGAGCCATGAAGATCAAGGGAGCAATGCAAGAATTGGTGCAATCCAATTGGGATGAAGCTAGCAAGAGCCCAACACTCATGATGGGCTTGAAAGAAGGAGAACCAGTTTTGATCCACTTGATCTAAGCTATGGAAGACACGACTTGGGCCTATTATTATTGAAGGCCATGGACTTATTTATTTCATTAAAATGGCTTATTTTATTAGTCATAGGAATTAATCTAGAATAATTGGGCTTGAGGATGCTTGGCTCACATATGTCTTATTTCTAATGGACTAGGGTTTTCTTTGGGAAGGCCTTGTATTTTGGCCAAGGGTTTATTTGGAAACTTATTATTTCACTAGGGTTTAGAAGTTACTGTAGCGCGGCGTACGACACTGTTCACGCTACAGTACCCGAGCGCTTTCATTAGGGTTTTTGGGAGTAGTCTATTTAAACAACTTATAGCCTCACTTGAGAGGCAGAATAGATGAAATTCCTTTGAGAGTTTGAGTTATCTCCTCTTGTTCTTCTTGAACTTTTGAACTTATCAAAGGTAAATCAAAACCAAGACAAGACTAAAACAGAGCAGAAAAAATTATCCCCCTACTCCACACGTCCAACCCCTATTTAAAGAACCCATCTACCACTTCTTGAATGTCCAATTTGGTGGAAAAAGAACAGCATAATTCGGTGGAAAAGAGCAGCTGGAAAAATTGACTTTTTGTTTCTCAATTGATGCAAAATTTCGGTGGAGGGACAGCACACATTGGTGGAGAATTCTGCATGTGTTTTTACTTTCTGCTGCATGTGCTAAAGCCGTGATTTGCTGCTGTCCAAGTCAGTTTCTGCAGCAGATTTTCTTGACTTTTTGTTGCTCAACTTGTGGCAAGAAGTTGGTAGAAATAGCAGCAGAATTTCGGTGAAGATAAAATACATGTTCTTGACTTTTTGTTGCTCAATTTGATGCAGGAAATTGGTGTTGTCCGAGTGCTTCAATTTCTGCATGTGTATGTTGTCTGCATGTGCTGCATTTAGGTGCCGTGTGCTGCATGTTTTCCTGCTTGTGTTTTTACTTTCCAGCCGTGATTATTGATTTTCTGTTTTCTACTTCATGTGCTGTTTTTCTTCTGCATGTGTGAATGCTGTGAGGTTGATTTTCTGCATGTATTTTTTCTGCATGTATGAGCTTGAGGTGCCGTGATTTCAGCTTGTTTTTCTCCCAGCCGTGAGTTGCTGCTGCCAACTTTTCTGCATGTGTGCTGTCTTCATCCTTATTTTCTACATTGAGGTGCAACTTTCTGCATGCTGTTTCTTCTGCATGTGCTGCTGCAGTTTCTGAATTTCTGTTTCTTCATTTTCTGCATTCTGCATTTGTCCATGTTTTGCTGCTGTTTTTTTCTGCTGCAGTTTTTTCTGCTGCAATTTTGTCTGCTGCAGTTTTTTTTCTGCTGCAGTTTTTTTCTGCTGCTGCAATTTTTCTGCTGCTGTCCACTTTCTGATGCATGTGTGATGAGAGCTGTTTTCTGCAGGTGTGAGTTGCTGTCCAAGTGCATTTGTGCGTGATTTTCCTGCAGTGATTGTTGCATGTGTTAAGCTGATGAGTTGCTGTCCAATTATGCATGTGAGCTGGTCTGCTTCTTCATGTGAACTGCTTTATGTGTGACTTTATGCAGGTGCTGTCCGTGGGCCCAAGTGATGCATGTGAGTGAGTTGTGTGCTGCTGCCTTGCATTTTCTTTCCAGCCGTTATTGATGCAAGTGTGAGTGATTTTCCTCACGTCCCTTAATTCCAACAAATTCAACTCTCCTATCTCTTTCTTTTCTCTTGCTCCCTTTCTTTGACTGATTCTCTCTTTTTATTCTAGCAAATCCTCGGTCACCAAGAGAAAAATAAATCACCACCAACTCCACCACGTTCTCTCTTCAATGAATCAAATACGGAACCTCTCAACTTTCTGGTCCAACCATCCTTTGAATTTTATTCAAGCTGAAAATATGAAGAAAGAAATAACACTCAAAAAATAAATATCAAAAATATGTTATATATTTGAAATGATATTGCCCAATTATATCTTAGTTTATAAAATTAAGCATAAACATGATATTAATCAATTAAAAATCATAACTCGTATTTATGCTTATTAACCATTTTTCCATCTAAAACCAATAATAATGTCATGAGGAATTTAAAATACATTGGTTTTAAATAGTTAAAATATGCAATATCTCAGCTCAATCACCTGTCCCAATCTATCTTAAACCAGTTGTTTCATTCAAGATATTTGGATATTTCAAATGCTAATAAATATGGATTTTGCTCATTGTGTCCTTTAGAGAAATCCAAACAATTACCCTTTAGTGACTCAACTCGCCAATCTTCTCAACCTTTAGCACTTATTCATTCAAATGTATGGACATCTCCTATGTATTCGGTTGGTGGAGGAAAATATTATGTTCTTTTTATTTATGACTTCTTCAACTTTTCTTGGTTATATCCTATTAAGTCTAAACATGAGGTGCTTGCAATTTTTACCAAATTTAAAAGCATTTGTGGAAAATGTCTTCTCTTGTAAAATTCAATAACTCCAAACTGACAATGGAGGCGAATTTCTTTCCACCTCTTTTAAATCATTTTTACAAGAAAATGGCATTTTCCATCGCTTAACATGCCCTCACACATCTCAACAAAATGGGATCGCTGACCGAAAACATCACCATATTGTTGAGACCGGGCTAGCTCGATCTCACCTACCAAATACATATTGGGCTGATGCTTTTCTTACATATATTTATCTCATAAACCAACTCCCAACAAAAGTGTTAAACAACTTAACTCCATTTTACTTGCTTCATTAAAAAAAATTCCAAAATATTCTCATTTGAAAATATTTGAATCTGCATGTTTTCCCTTACTCAGACCATATGAAAAACACAAACTCTCTTTCCACAGTAAAAAGTACATTATCATTGGCTATGCTAGCCAACAAAGAGGATATAGGAATCTTGACTATACGTCGGGACGGGTCTACATATCTCAAAATATGGTTTTTCACAAAAAACACTTTCCAGCAAAAAGTGGAGTCCTTTCTTCAAGTACCTTGTCGAGTGAAGTACCCTGAGGTATGTCTCTTCTAGAACCTTCATTTTCAAACCAATTGTGACACTCCCAAATTTTTCTTGGGATCGGACAGATATTTAAAGCGTCGAGACATGCAACACAAGATTACTTGCCCTCGTTCATGACATATAAGATGCAATATTCCTAACATGCATCTACTAGCATTATGCAATATTCGTAGTGGATAATTTTTTTTTATTTAGCAATACTATACACCAAACTAAAAATATCCTAAATTCTTAAAATATACTTTATACATAATGACATATTAGACAATTGAGATCACAACACTAGTCCAAAATGGCTATAATCAAAAGAGTACTGAAGATGCAACTCTATAGTACAAATAGTAATTTAAGTTAACTACTATATTAACAATGATGTCGCACTGTCGCTCAGTCAACCATCTCTAGTGGATCATATCCCAATTCTCCTTCGGGTCCTGGAACAAGATCTACCATTTGAAGGGAATGGCAAGTTAACAGAAAATCTCCACACATGTGAATGATGCATGCATGGTAGTAAAAGGATGAATGCATAATCAAAGTCATAAGTAATCATAGCACAACTTGACCTACAAAATAGCATAACTGACATAACTTAAACTGAAATGTGAACTGAACTTGACCTGCTTAAATTGAACTGGACTTAAACTAAGACCTGACTTAACATGAACTTGGAATCTTGTTCTTTAACTAATTTGTAATAACCCACTCCTTCTTTCTTCTATAATTACGAGTTTCGTTTTATGTGCTTAGCCTCGATAGCTTGTTTTAAAATATACCAAGCAGATTTCAAAGCAAGTTCGATATTTTAAAGCTTACGAATATTTTAAATGTCCAGGAAATATTTATATGTGATATTTCCAGTGTTATCAGACTAAGCTTGTTTTTAAATAAAAAAATTATAATATTTTTGAAGAGCTCCAAAAATATTATAATTGTGAAAAATTATTTAAATTAAAAGACTTTAGTCATTTAAAAATATTACGAGATTTAAATTTATGTTGAAATCTCTTAATTAATTTAAATAGTCTTATTCTCTTCAAGTGATTAACGAGACTTCATCTTTTTAATTAATGATGAAGGAATATTATTTTAAAATAATATTCTATCTTAATTCCTCTCAGTGTTTAATTTAAATAAAATGCTTATGCATTTTCAAATCAGTATTTAAACTCACCGTTAGATAATTTTGTAGATCCCAAGACGAATGGTCTGGATTAAATACCCAAACTCCTAGCTTTTTCCCTCACTTTTTCGTTTCCCCTCTCTCTCCTCTCCCTTTCTTCCAGCCCGTTGGTGTGCTTTCTCCCTCTCCTTGGCCGTGCTTCATGTCTCTTCCAACAGGCGCCATGTGACGCCCCCAGATTTCTGCTTGGGATCAAACAGACATCTGAAGCGTCGAGACATGCAGCACGTAGTTACCTGTCCCCGTTCATGACATATAAGATGTAATGTTCCTAACATGCATCTAGCATTATGCAATATTCGCAACAGATAATTTCTTTTTTCTTGAGCAATACTATGCACCAAACTTATAATATCCCAAATAGTTAAATCGTAATCCAAGCATACTTAACAAAATAAACATCCACGATTTCAGTACAAGTCTCAGAAGACTGTAATCTCAAAAACATGGGAGGCCAGACTCCATATTTACATTACCCAAATACACTATTGATTGAGCTAAGTTATTGAACATTTTAATGTTTTTGGAACCAATATATCTTAATTTTTTCATTACTTTATCATTGGTTTTATATGGAAAAATGAATGAATCTAAGTTGTGATTTAAATTGATTAAAAAGCATGAATTTCTGCTTAATTTTACCAACTATGGAGTCTGGTCCATATCGCTCGAGCGGAGGCTTTTGGCCACTCGAACAAATTCAGGCAGATTCAAACGCTCGACTGCCACTCGACAGTGAGCTTGAGTGGGTTTCGGGAAAGGAGATCGCTCGAGCAGAGGCTTTTGGCCGCTCGAGCGAAGTCAGGCAGAGTTGAACGCTCGATGTTCGCTCGACACTCCGTTCAAGCAAACTTAGGCAGAGTTGAATGCTCGATCTCCGCTAGACACTCCGCTCGAGCGGACATCGTATTTTACAGATCTAGGGTTTATTCCGCCGTTAGGGTATATATATGATTTTTCATATTTTATGACCGACTTTTGGCCTGGAAAACACTGCTTGATTAGAAAGAACACTTAGAATTTATTTTTTCTTGGATTTTCACTCAGATCTGGAGAGGGGGATTCACACAAGCGATCATTCATGCAGCAACGAAAATTCTTCTGGATCATTCACTCGCACTGCAGCAGATTGAAGAGCTCCTTGAAAGGTCCAATTGCTACTGCAGCCCAGCCTCCTCTACCGCTTCAAATCTTCATCTTCATTCAATTGGCTTGATATTTTCATTCCCTACTTGTAATTTAATTTCAGTTTTAAGTTTGTGGAATATTTTTGAGATTTTTTGTTTAGAAGTTTGAGTAATTTATTTGTTATTCATTTAGTTAATTTTATTTATTTTTCTCATTTCGTTAAGCTTTCATTTTAATAGTGATTACAATTGCTATGGATTAATTTTAAGAATTTGTGATTTGAATACAATGATAAACCCTAGAACATTGATTTTGGGGCTTTTCAATTTTCAGTGCATGTTTTGTCAATTACTTTATAATCTAGTTTAATTCTTAACTTAGTTTCATTAATTTCCTAGTTTAATCTATTAGTCTTTTACATTTCAATCCGACACTCAAAATTTAAAAATATGAATCTAGTCCATGACTAGTATCCTTTTCCATCCATTGCACATACCATCATCTTATTTTCTCTTTGTGAAGATTTTCACCATTTTCAACGAGTTTGAGTTTAAGTAGCTTTCCTTGAGGAGACGATCTAGGAATTTATTCCTAATTATTACACGACATCCTCCTGTACTTGAGATAATCTTTGTGCTACTCATTTTTTAGTGAGTCAAGTTTTTGGCGCCGTTGCCGGGGAAAGTAATTTAACTTAAATTTAAACTCGTTATTTTTTTATGCTTTTTAAACTGATGTTTCATGTCATGGGTGAGAGACCGTTCAAATAGGTTGCTTAGAGTCACATCGAGTGTTGAGAGTAGTATGCACAGCTTGGAGATAGATAGCTCTTCTATCTTTTCTATGAGTGAGTCAGGTGAGGAAATTGAAATTGAACCAGAAAACATGGTTACACATGCACCACGCACTCTTAAGGATTATTTGCAACCCACTCGCACCACTACACCTTCATGCATTGTTTTACCTGAAAATGCACCTAATTTCTCTATGAAGCATGGCATGATGTCAGTGATACCTCAGTTCCACTGGATGGATTCTGAGAGTCCTTACAAGCACTTGACAGATTTTGAGTTGGCTTGCACTACTTTTATTACTAGGGCTGTTACTGATGAATTTATTAGACTTCGTTTATTTCCTTTCTCTTTAAAGGATAAAGCGAAGATTTGATTTAATTCTTTGAGGCCTAATTCTATCTCTAATTGGTCTGATATGCAGCATGAATTCTTACAAAAAAAATTTCCTTTTCAGAGAACAGAGAACTTAGGTTTTACAAGAGCAAATCAGCCAGTTCAATCAGAGACCTGATGAGACCTTTCAAGCCAGTTGGGAAAAATTTAAAGATTTGGTAAACATCTGTCCATATCATGGTTTTGAATCTTGGAGGCTGGTGAGCTATTTTTACACTGGTCTCACTCCAGAATGCAAGCAGTTTGTTCAGACAATGTGCAATGGGGAGTTCTTTAGCAAGGAATCTGATGTAGGTCTATCATTTTTTTACTATCTTGCTGAGAGCGCACAATAGTGGAACACTCATACTGATCGAGTGCCATTAGCAGCACAGCCACTAAGGGCTATTTCTGGAGGGGGTAGATATGAGCTTAAGGAAGACACTGATGTCCAAGCCCGAATAGCTGCATTGACTAGAAGATTGGAGGTCATGGAAATGAAAAAAGTGAAAGCTGTGAAATTAGTAGATGCATGTTCTATATATGCTGATGCGAATCATAAGACCCAAGACCGCCCGATTATACCAGTATTTCAAGAAAGTGGGTCTGAGCATATGCAATCAGCTAACTGGGTTAACAAAGCACAAAATCAGCCTTTTTCCAACACATATAATCCAGGGTGGAGGAATTACCCAAATTTCTCATGGAGAAATGATCAACCTGGTTGGTCTCCACCACCTACGCAGCAGCCATTTCATCAGGGTGCTCCTCAGCACCAGTATCCACCATATCAGAGTTCTCAGAGCTATGCTTTTATAGCTCCTCCTAGTTTTCAGCCTCATGTAGCTGCACAGAGTTCTCAGCCTTCATCATCTGTAAAGAAATCTCTAGATGACAGTATGGCACAGATGGCCAATACACTTCAGCAATTCATACAGATTCAGGCCACCACAAATAATCAGAACACTCAGGCCATAAATGAGTTGCGAGGCACTATTAATAAGATGAGCACGACCTTGACTAACCTAGAGAAAGGGAAATTTCCAGCCACCGGGCACCGCCGTACATGGCAACCCACACCACCATACCACCATCTCCATGATCCCCTAACCACCACGACCTCCCCTAACTATTTTCATGCCCAACAGAGATCTCGATATCTCTCACACTCCCCCACTCTCTCATGCATGGGTTGCACCATCCATGGCCAAATACACCACCGTGAGCCACCATCCGACCACGAGCTCACCACCATCCGACCACGAGCTCACCACCAAGCACTACAACCATCCTCCATATTCCTCCCACTAGCTCCCAACGAAATTCCATAGCTCCCTTCAACCTCACGCACCCTCACTCTCTCTTAGGTGTACTGTTCACTATGAGATGCCGCCGTGCTTCACCCCTCACCACCATTTCAAGACCACCATGAACCTCCCAAGACCACCCCTAGCCCTTCCCTAAGCTCAAACCGCCACTTTACGTGGTGGACAGCCACTGTACGTGGCTAATTGTCACCTTATGCAGTTTAACAGCCACGTACAACTCTTCCGACGTCTTTGATCATGACAAGTAGTGAGCAACCCACGGGTTATCCCGTCGATGGTATAACCCTCTATCCCTCATTATTTATAATAAATGTTAGTTGATAGGTTGTAGACTGTGCTGTTAGTATTGTGGAGTTCGCTGTGAGATGTGGTTGTATAGTGAAGTGTTGGACATAGCTGTGTAGTATTGTAGACTATGTTATGGAGTATGGGTGTGAAGCATGGGCCGTAGTTATAATGAGGCGTTGTGTTGTGGAAGGAGTATACGTTGAGTGTACTCCATGTGATGGAGTGGTGCACCATATGGCATATATGCCGTAATGGTGATGTGACGTAGTGTGAACGAGTACATGTGGCGTGTGCTCCATGTCATGTATCGACGCACCGTGTGGTGTATTTTGTGGTAATATGTGATGTAGCGGGGGGAGTACACATGGTGCGTACTCCATGTTGTGTGGCGATGCACCGTGTGGCACGCATCATAGTGATGCTTGGCGTATTGTGGATGGAAGAGAGTTTGCATGAGATGTACTCTGTCCAGTGTCATGATATACTGGACAATGTGTCAGGAAGGTTTGGACGGCATAGTTGAGGAGCGTAGAGTGTATTGTGTAGCATCGGGAACTGTGTAACAGTGCCCCGAAATAGCTGTGACGTGGCCTATAGTCCGAGGTGACAAGCGTCACCTTGTGGTTGACTTATGGCTGAGAGTATGTGTGAACTGGTGGAAAAGTGTAAGAGTAGCGCAGCGGAAGCATGACGGATGTCGTGACGTAACTCGGGGTTAGTCACGAGCTACTTGACGTGACAAAGATGTATTTGTGGATGCAATCCTGTCATGTCAAGTGTTGGGATGAATTTGTAAAGAGGTCGGGAAGTAGGAAGAGTCCTACGAACCAGGTCTGAGCAAGTTGGTATCGGAGTATAATGCTTGTTCATATAACTACCAATGGACTATGTTTTAGTCTTAAGTGATAAAGGGATAAGGTACATGTGCATCTAGTGAGACACGTGTACCAGACGGATTTACCATATATAATGAATAATTTGTCCTCAGCATGGCTATGTAGTGTTTTAGCCCCAGAGTTGGCTTTAAACCATGTGACGTGTATGGATGGGCATGAGGGTTTAGTGTGAGCTAAGATGCATAAAGGTAGTAACGGGTATGTCATCTAGGATTGGGATGTGTGACTTAGTCAGTCTGAGTTATGCGTCGACATGTGGTTGATAGAAGAATAAGACGAAGGTCATAGCGTCTTAACCCTAAGGTAAATCACGGAGGTTCACTTTAAGGGATAAGACTCCGAAGGTTTTAGCATAGTAAATGGCGCGTAAGAACCCAGGGATTGATGGAGAGTGTTCCAAGTGAAGCGTAATTTTATTTCTGGTATAGTTGCTTATACTAATGATAGAGAATGACGTGAGGTTATGTGTATGCATGTAGGTTGCCATCTAACACGCACATAAATGGACTACATGAAATGAGTATAGCATGAAGTCCAAGTAAGTATTGCGTTCATACTCTTCTAAAGTTTTCTAAAAAATAAGAAAATGAAACGCTTTTCTTTATGAAACACATTTTACGAAAGAAGGCTAAGTATAAGTTTTCAAGTATAAGTACGTAACGACCCTCCTTGGCAGCCCCTTTTTACACACCCAAAGTATGTAAGTGTATGCGCCGATGATATACGCAGTATGTATTGTATGTATTTTCATGAAATGAAATGCGAGGCTCAGGCCTCATGCTTTAAACGATGTGAAGAAAATGTTTTAAAATGTCCCTATGAAAGATGATGCTTTAAAGGATGCATGAACTGATGTTTTAAATGATGCCATGAAAAATTATGTTTAAGCCCATACTTTTTAAATGACTTTTATGAATGAACTGAAAGAACTGTAAAGGACTGAGAGGACTGAAAGGACTGAAATGACTGAATGTTTAATGTATGAAAATACGTAACGGCCATATGAATGAAAAAGGGTACCAAAGGACTGGACTAGGCAGATTGCAATGCTAGGTAGGTAGTACTGGTAGTGCACCCAATGCTGCACCCTAACGGAACTGGATTCCCAACCCATGGCCACAGGTGGAATCGAGGTCCAAAAGACTGCTAACCCCAGCACACGGGGCATAACAGTGTGCAATGGCCAATGAAAGCGATATGAAAGAATGTATGTATGTAAGAAAAGATGTATGCATGAATAGACCCTTTAAGAAATGAAGGCAACGAGGTGTGGGGACTGTTTTATGAAAGAAAACCCTTTTAAAATAAAAACCCCACCTTGCAACGTTTTAAAACAAATTGAATGTCTATGTATGATATGTATGGAGTGATGAATGCATGTCTAAAAACCTATGTTCTTATATTTTAACTATATGAAGTAATGCTTACAAGTCATCAACTCATTTTAGTTTTTATGTGTGCCCTCCTAGGGACAAGATGAGCATAACGCATCAGGATGGACATAGCCCAAGGGGAAGAGCACGAAAGCCTAGGCATGCTATTTTGTACAAGAGACTTTAATTATAAAAATTTAATATTTTCTGTTATACCCTTTTAAATTAATAAACATGTTTTATTTATAAACATGGAGTCTTTTGTATCCTAGCACAAAAGGAAAAGAAATTTGAAAAGGAACCATAATTCCCGTCTATTTTCATAAAATCATTCTCTAAAGGACCCATTACAAGGACTGGCATTACATAATTAAACTTAACTTGACATGAACTTGAACATGAACTGAGACTTAACTTGATATGAATTTGAACTTGAATTAAAACTTAACTTTACATAAACTTGAACTTGAATTCTAACAATCAAAATGATTCTGCCCGACATATTCCGTCAGCGATACTCAAACAATCAAAATGATTCCATCATAAGTATTTTAAATCACAAACCCTAGCAATCAAAATAATTACACCAAGAGTACCTAGTAATACTCTGACAATTAGAATGATTACATCACGAGTATTTTAAATGAGATACCCTAACAATCAAAATGATTATACCAGAAGTATCTGCATAACTAAACTTGAACTGAATTCTGAAAATCAAATTGATTTTGCTATAATTACCTAGCGCGAATTTCAAATGGAGATACTCAAACTATCACAGTAATTACATTATGAGTATTCTATACATAATTGACTTGAACATAACTCAAAAGACATGACTTACTTTAGATAGCAATATTTCGTAACATGGCATACTTACAACAATGAGTATTACATGACATACATGTAACAGATGACATACTTAACATAACATACTTGCAATGTATAGTAACCATGGCATAATATCTTGCATAATAGATTAATAATTCATGACAGAATAAATTCTATGTAACAGATGAATATGTAATGACTTGGTATGGCATATATGACAACCTACATACATACACTATAGTTCATTAACTTATCACACATACACAGTAAACTGCTAGTAAGTTAAAAGCTAACTTACCTTGATTTTTGTATTTTCTAAGCAAATTCAAACACGATCATGAAGAAACAAGCTTTGAAACAGGCGTGCAAAAGAATTTCAAAAAGCTATCTGAGAGAGTCTTTTGTTTTCTTTCTAAGGAATGTGGAAAAAAGAGGTGGGATGAGTGTGAAATGGGCTAGAAAACATCTTGGACAAGTGAGGGATGAAGAGAGGGCTGAGAGTGAGCTTGAGTGTTGCTCTTGACAACCCAAAAATGTGGACAAAACTATCCCAAGATATTTTGTCATAGTGGAGTGTTGAGGTAAAAGAGTGAGGTGGCCCCTTTAGCTTATCCCTTCTAGAACCTTCTAGGCCCTTTTTTGAAAGATCTGGTCAGGCAAGTGAGGGTGCAAAAATTAGCCCAAAAGCAATGCTAATGTGGTCAAATTTGTGGGCCTTAATGGGCCTTAACCGAATAGGCCTCAATTTAGGGTTTTAAGAGGGTTTAGGTTGCTATCAAGCCCAAATTCAATTTCTCTTGACCCAATCAAATATTCAAGGTTAAAAATGTTAGATAATGATGTTATAATATAAATTTAAAGAATTAATAGCATGTGGATGTAATTTAATCAAGCAATTAAACACAATGCTAGAAACCTATTCAGTTAGGATTTTGAAGTCAACTTTAGGATTTGGATAAAACCGTTTAAAATTTCAGTTTTAACCATGATTTTGGGTTCTCAGTTGGATTTCCACCAAATAGGGCTTTACTATGGTATAAATCCTATTTGGTTTGGCACAATTTGATTGGTCGGATGGAATAGGGTTTTTGCTTAGGTAGCATGATCTCACACCTTAATTCATTCAAATCCATCAAATATTCTTCATAGTGCCAAGTGTCTAATATTATTCATCATGTGTGGCTAAGATCTTGCCAAGTATCCAAATACAACTTTTCTAACCTAATTTGAGCATTTCATGCTGTAATTTTGAAAACACTACATTTGGTACGCTTATTAAAGTTACTATTCACTATAGAAAAGTGCATGATAAATATAGCATTGAAACATCCTAAATATTCATATGAACCTACAATGAAAATCGTTTATCAAATTTAATTACCCCTAAAAATGAATTCACAGTTTCGAATAGGCTTTACGTCCGAAAATATGAAAATGGGTTATTGTGCCATAAAATCCTAAATAATCCACTAAGTCTAATGACGCAGACCATAATCTTGAAACCAAACCCTCAAATCAACTTCAATAAATTTCTCCCCTTTACAACAACCCAAACCTCACATATGTGTCAACTCAACACCAGCCCCAGCTAGATGCCGCAACACGACTTCCGTCTACATCCACCCACAACAAAAACAGAACCACTCCACCAACCCGAGTAACGACTCGTTCAATGACTGGCAACTCCAAACCCAAACTGTTTCCAGACTTCACCATGTACTCAACTCACTACCCACTGCAGGTACGCTCAACGGTGGTCACCAAGCCTGAATCTTCCACCTACACACAAGCTATGACTTCTCCCGAGTGGCATGCTATGATGGGTCGTGAGTTTGATGCCTTAATAGTAAATGGAACTTGGTCACTCTATCCTCGCCCATCTAGTAAGCATATTGTTCAAAATAAATGGATTTTTAAGATTAAAAGATTAAAAGCCTCTCTAATAGTAGTATTGAGCGCTATAAAGTGCGTCTCATTGCAAAAGGATTTGATCAGCAATATGGGATTGATTATGGCAAAACTTTTTCCCCAGTGATGAAACACACCACAATTCACATGATTCTTGCTTTAGCAGTGTCCTTTAATTGGAATATCTATCAAATAGATATTTCAAATGCTTTTCTTCATGGGTTGTTAGATGAAGAGGTTTTCATGAAGCAACCTAAAGGATTCGTTGATGAGAATTACTCAGATCATGTTTGCAGGTTACACAAGTCACTATACGGCTTAAAACAAGCACCATGTGCTTGGTTTCGCCGTCTCTCCCAATCCCTTTTGGAATATGGTTTCATTGAATCTAATGCTGATTATTCCCTTTTTATCTATACAAATGATTCTGTGAAATTGTAAATGCTAATTTATGTGGACGACATACTTGTAACTAGTTCAAGCAAGACTGCCATTGACTCCTTTATTTTGTCTTTCAAAGAATCATTTCTTGTTAAAGATTTGGGTGAGTTAAGTTTCTTCCTAGGTGTCTAGGCAACCCGTGACAAACATGGCCTACACCTCCATCAAACACGATACATCACGGACTTACTTGAGAGCACCAAAATCGGAGGTGCTAAACCTCTAAATTGTCCGACCACATCAGGATCAAACTCTCATCTGAAGGGGTGCTCTCTTGATGGATCCAACTGAATATCGTCATGTACAATATCATGCTCTAATATTGCATATGCTGTAAATCAACTGTGCCAGTTCATACATAGCCCCCGTGAGCCACATTGGATTGCTGCAAAACGTGTGCTTTGGTATCTCAAAGGTACAATTGATTACGGTCTATTTTTCGTCCGATGATATTAATCTACATGCTTATTGTGATTTTGGCTAGGCGGGTAATCTGGATGACCGACAAAGCACAACTGGTTATGGCATATTTCTTGGCCCCAATCTCATCACTTGGACAGCAAAGAAATAGCCCATAGTCTTCAAAAGTAGCACCGAAGCTGAGTACCGCAGCATAGCCATTGCAACTGCTGACCTATATTGGATAACAATGCTAATGAAGGAACTTGGAATCCGACTTCAGTCTACTCCAACAATTTGGTGTGAAAATATTGGAGCCATTACTTTGGCATCCAATCCGGTCTTTCATGCTAGAATTAAGCATGTTGAAATTGATTACCACTTCATCTGAGAAAAAGTCCTTAATAAAGATATCCAAGTCAAGCATATTTCAACAGCTGATCAAATTGGCAACATGTTCACAAAGGGTCAAATAGCTCCAAGATTAATGGTAATTATGATCCCCATCAATTTGAGGATATTAGATCAAAGCCTATTGGAAATCCTAAAAATGCAGCACACATTCATGAGCCTTTCAAAGCAGCAGCTACAACTAGAAATCCCAAAAATGCAGCAGACATTCATGAGCCTTCTTGATATGCAGCTACAATTGGATTAACGTGATATGATCCCCTAATTTTACTCCTATGATTTCTTGATCTTCTCTTGTATACGTCGCCATTTTTTGCTCCTGTAAATTTGTTATGTTCCATATTTAACATGTAAAAGCTGAAACCTATACCTTGACTTGTTTATTATTTAAATAAAATGAAGTGAATCAGAAAGGTAAGTTGGCCTTCTCATTGTTCATCCACATCTGTCTACGTGTTCTTACAGTGGGAATGAGAGTGGAAGGCAGTCAATAAAAGTCAGCCATCTACTGCAACATTGTGAATGAGGAGAGGTGGAAGGTAATCAATGGAAGTCAATCATCTACTGCAGCCTTGTGGAAGGCTCTTAAAGAGGCGCGATTGTCATGGGAGCGGGAAGAATAACAGTAGGAAGGAGTCTAGGTGCAGCACAACGTTTTGGGAAAGGATTTAATGAAACAATGTGTTTCAATCTTGTAGCATGGGTGCATTAGATAGAATAAAACGGTGCGTTTGGTAAAATGACTTTTATCATTCGAACATTGGGTTATACGGTGCGTTTTGATTCATGTAATTCAATTGAATTGTAAATAGGAGTACGGAAGAAAAGGGAATGGATCTTTGATCTGTATGATTCATTGGGAGGTTGGATTTGCCTCCAAAAAATCCTTACAATTCTTGTTTTCATCTTCATTTCTTGTTCTTCCATTCCTTTCTCGTTCTCTCTATCAAGAACACCCGTAGCACTCAAGTTGTCAACCATCAATTCTTGAGTTGTTACAGAGAGGAACCTTTTATCTCTTATATTCCCTTGTGAACAAGATTGGAATCAAGTTAAAAAAATATATATTATAAAAGTTAAAATATGGTCACTCTTATATTCTCTAGACGACTCGTTGCTGTTTCTAACAGTTCAGGGGCGTATGAAAAGTCACATTTACTTCATATTCAACGACAAGGTGAGTTCAAATGACAAAGCTCTAAACAATCACAAAACAACACTATGATCAACAAGCAAACCAATAAAATTCACAAAACAAGCTTCTTGAATACGGTTTTGCGTAAAAGTATCAATTATCAACTGAATTAAATCGTCTGAGATGCATTTCTTCGAATTATATCAGAAGTCCCCACAAATATCTTTTCAAATTTGTAGAGCATCAGCAATTGTTCCTGCAAGACTCAACACTTCAAAAGGAGCTTTATTTGCTATGGCTTTAACAGTAAGTGGGCAAGAATCTGTCATCCAAAAGTAGGCGAATGCCTTCTCCGAGCCTTCTGAAATTGAAATAAAAAGGCAATAAAAATCATAGAAGTACAAACGAGCGGGGCTGGAGTAGCAACACGAAAAGTACGTACCATTCTTGTGAGTGAATCGCTCCCATGAGCGATTAGGAAACACCCCATGGGTCACATAAGCACTCACCTTTACTGCACCATGAGCTGCCAAAACTTTCTGGCAGAAACAAGAAAGGAAAGACAAAATAAGGAAGGTGAATGTTATTTTTTGGGATAGCTAAAACATCCATATATGCAATGGCCATTGCCATCACATGGGAAATAATTAAATTTATAAGAAAAGAATATAAAATTGAACTTGAAATAGAAGTAGCTATGATTATTCTTCTGTAGGAAGACGAAGATAATTGTATAAAGGTAAAAGTGCACCTTGAATGTCAAGGTAAAACATCTCCAATCACATAGGAACGTAATTAGAAAAGAAAATATTTTGACAAATGTAAAACACCCTGAATGTAAAGTTTTTAAAGATTCTTCTCTGACTATTTCAATAGATTACGATAACAGATTTTAAACATTTTTTTTGTCTGCGAAAATGAAAACAGAGCTCGTAAATTTATACAAAAACACACATTGTTGAATTTTATTCGTCATCCTATATTTCCATGATTGGGCATTCACATATCTCTATTGCGTCATGCCCAATTAGACCCACATGTTTGGAATTACATGGGTTATATAGGTTAAATTGAAGATTTAGGTTTGGTGATGAAGAGTTTTTCAAGTCCAAATCAACGATTGTATATTGGAAAAGACAACAAAATGAGGGAATATCTTAAATGAACATAAACTTATTGACATCCTAAATCATGTTCTCAGAAGACTAGAAAGTCATAGAGAAGAAAAGAAAAGAAAAAGTCTATATGCCTAGGAGTTTATGAAAAATACCTGGCACTCATAAAGGGTGCCTCCTGATTGGACTAAATCATCAACAATGACTACATGACAACCAGCAGGATTTCCTTCCTTGAGCCGAACTATCCTCTTATCACCCTCACGAACCTTTGTGCACACAACCTGCCATTCAACAAATAGTACAGCATAATACAAACATTGGATTATAAATTTAAACGTCACATTTATTTGAGAAAAAAAAATTAAACCATGGGAAAAAGATCCAACAGCTTGTGGAATCGCTTCCAAGCCCCATCATCTGGAAATGCAACAACAATCTGGACAAGTACAATGATTAGAATGGGAAGATCTAAAGAAAATTTAACAGGCTAGAATGTATTTCAAGAGGTGGTATGAAATCAAGAATTAAAACTACTCTCACTCACATTGTCAGCATCTGGAAGCTGGTGCAGACGCTGCTTTAGGAGAGGAATACCGGTCTCAAACAAAGGCAAAACATGGTCCCCAAAATAAAATCTTTCCTGCATCATATTCAATATGAAGACATGAATTTTTTTTTTTTTTTTTGTTATTTTCTCGCGTAGAGCTAATATCAAAGACAATTCAGGAGGGCATAGAACAATAGTTGTTTTATTCCCAAGTAAACTTTGGTTCAACCATAATATATAAAACCTATCTTGGACTCTCCAATTGGTGAAAAACACTTTTGCATATTGAAAACCGAAGATCTACCTAGTAATAAACCTTCATTTGGGTGAAATGCATCTACACTTCTAATGGTCAGTTTTTATGTTTTTCTCATCTCTTTTCTATTACTAGTTATACATTTCTCTTTTTACACTTCTTGTATTCTCGGGCTACGCCGTTTGTTTATGTTAATAAATTCTTTATATTCATCAAGACTGCATATTTGATTGTTTTCTGTCAAGGCCCCATGAACTTTCAATTATTTTTTAATGCCCATTGCATGATTTACGGACCATTAAGATCATCCCATGTGACAATAAAAAAAAATCTTGAATCTATATCATCAAAGCAAAGACTATTGGAAACAAAATAGGAAAAATAAATGAAATTTAGCAGGAGAGAGAGAGAGAGAGAGAGAGAGAGAAATTAGATTATAAAATTCGGATCCATAACTGCAAAGGTACTTTGAAATACAATGAAGCAAGTTCTTGTATTTCTTCATATTGAATTAAACCATCACTGGATCCCCTAAGAAAAGCAAACATAGTCACATCAGCAGACAAAAAGCTAGCAAATCTCTCTCTGTTTTGGTTTTTCATTTTTATTCCACAGTCGACTAAGAATTGTAACATCCAAGCCAACAATGAACTACATATACGAAAAAAAAAATGACTAATTGCTCGAAGTACCGACACAACGAGAGTACAAGACCCCTTCGTTTTCCAGTAAACTTCCAATAGAGATACCACTTGAAGCAACGACATTAAAATAGGTGAAACCTCACAAACATATTTGGAAGTTTGAAGTCTGAGATCCACAACTAATATTTTATTGTTTTCTTTATATTTTTCTGCTGGTTTTCTCCCATTCACTTAGTGCTGTCTCTGCCGCCTCTCCCCTTTCGTTCTTTCCCTTATTATAATTTTATTATATTGCCAATGAAATAAAAATGAATTGCAAATACTTTAACATGTGGCAGGATTTTATTGGTTCATAATATGTGATATTCATCTGGTTATTGAGTATCACCAAAAATTTCAACAGGAGCTATTGGTGCATTTCGTCCTTTCAAATTTTTTTTTTTCTTTGGATGCAACTTCTTGTTGAGCTTAGTAAAACAAATTGCTCAGCCCAAAAAAACTTCAATTGGGAAGAATGTCTAACTGTCAAATGCAAGACGGAGTCCTATACTGGGTGCATACTTCCCCAATTCTCAAAAGAAATTAACTTAGATGGTCAATAATGAGTGAAAGAACCAATGGAGTTGCTGAGGAGGTACAGGACTTGTCGTTAGTGCCTTGCGTGGAGGAAAGTCTAGAATTGGGAATGCAGTTGGATAATGTGCCTGGGGGAACAGTCCCCTGGTCTCTCTCCCTCCGATAGCAGATTGGATTCTGCCTAAAGTTAATGAGATTCTACCTTTCATGGGGATTTCACATGGAGGATGCGAAGACCAATTCAAAGAACTAATCACCACGATCAAGGCAAGCCACGTGCTTGAAACCAAAAGTTTCAAGAAAACAGGGAGTTATAGCATCTTTCTTGGGCAATCAACTACGACGCTAAGGGTGGTAGCTCAAGTAGAGGGAAATCTAAAAGGAGGGCAGTGTGAAGACAGGAAACACAAGGGGTTGGTGCTAGGGTTGGGGTTGGGGTTTGGCTTGGGTATTAGTTCTACGGGAAACAAGGGGTTGAGGTTCAGTGTACTTTTTTGGGTATTTTGGGCTGTTTTGGGATTAGTGCATTTTGGGTTGTTTTTCACAGGCTTTTTTGGGTTATTAGGGGCTCTTTAACATGGGCTAGGTGTTTTCTTGTATACATTCAGTGTACTTGATCACTCCTTTTGATATATATAATATTTTATGTATAAAAAAAATAATGAGTGAAATATCAAGCTACAACAGGATACATAATATGCAACTCTGTCGAAAATTTTCTAGTCCCAGCAAGTCAATCCAGGGAATGGTTCAATGCTGGTGGTGGAATGCATAGCATTAAGAAATAAGCATCAACCTGGTGATGTCAAGCTGGCCTGACAATACCATTATATGCGTAACTCTTCAATTGCCATTGCTGAGTTTTTGACAAGCCCATGTAACTCTTCAATTGACAAGCCCATGTAACTGTCCATGAGTTTTTGATTTCCTTTCAACTTGCTAGAGTGTAATTAGGTGTCTCTTTTGTATACTTCCTGTGTACATGGGCTTTGCCTACTTGCATTCAATCAATAAAGTTTATTACTTATCAAAATAAAATAAAAATAAAAAACTCTTCAATTGGCATTGATGATCATTAACTACCCTTGGTTTCAATCAAACACCATTCAGAGATTTCTTAAGTCATCACAAAATCGTAGTCTATGTATGTAACACTCGAGTCCAGTGCCAAGCTGTTTTCAAAATTTTTTTTTTATTTATATGTACGAAAAGGCCATGTGAGTTTTCAGATATGTGTTTAAAATATAGACTACAGGCCTAAAATCTCTATTTTACCTTGGGTTTGATATTTAATTTAAAAATCTTTTTATAGGCTGAGATATTTTTTTTAAACAAGTTGAATTATTTTTTTAATTTGAGTCGAGGTCCAAAAATTCAAGAAAGAGTCTTTTTATAAATTTGTTCCTACACCATCCAAACCGTGGGCCCAAATTTTTGAAGTGGACCCTATCTGACCACCCATAAGCCCAAACCATTCCCGTGTGAACCAACTATCAGGATCTTTTTCCTCATGCACGCACTGCATTCTCATGCCCTAGGTTTCCTTTTTAGAGCCAACTGCACCTCCTCCAACAGCTATAGAGCAACAGCGCCTTGGACTCCTCTTTATACACGGCTTCATCACGTCCATTTTTCACGGCATTCTTGATGCACGCCTCCTTTCTCGAGGGTTTTTGTTTTCTAATGCCATTATATATAGATCCCTTGCATAGGTTATCTTCCTCCTCAAATAATAGGGTTGCCACAGCCTACCGTGTTCACCACCCCACACAATCAGCAACCACGGCTCCTCCATGTGCAACGTAAAACCACCATCACCAATGTCCCATGTGCTAAGCAAGAAGATCATAGCAATGTTTCCCCACCGTGAGCCACCATTGTATCACGGGAAAACCGCCGCACAGCCCCTCCCCCACTCTCCTTCTACCACCTAACCGTGTACACCCCCTCAGTCCATGGTAAAACAATTTGCTACCAACACCACGACATTAGCTCACATCAGTTTTCCTCAGCCATCCAAAACCGAAAAGCATCAAAGTCCAAAACCAACCGTTGTGTGCTCTTCCTCTGTCAACAAAATTAACCACTGATGACACACCCAAGAAACTTCACGCCGCTGCCAAGCCCTGCACGCGAACGACCCTAAGTATCACCTCCCTCCTCCATGGAAACAACCCAGATGCACAGCTCAACGCACGCACGCAGCCCCTGTTTTCAAGCACCAAAACAGAGCATATTTTCCTCCTAGCTTCCACCATTCGTTGCTGCCTCCAATCTCGGTTTGGTGAAGCCAGCAACGCCGAACAATTCCACCGCATCTTTGCCCGTCAACGCCATATGTTCCTGTCGGTTCCTCTCACTCTGTCTCCCTCCGTTTGCACTCTCTTTCTCTCTCAGATGTCTCTCTCTCTCCCAGACTCACAGCGCATGACTGCCGCCTAGCTCCTGCCTCCTACATGCACAATTGCCTCCTCCGCACACAACCTCTACTCTCAATGACTTTGAGATTTTCATCCCGACGCCACATGGCGTATATCCTCTCTAAGCCTACTTTGTTTTACTCAATTGTTATGTTTTCAGTTTTTCCAAAGTGCATGAAAGTTTTTTTTCAATTACTAAAATGCCCTTAAAGCCTTTAAGTTTTAGTGTAGCCTTCCGAGTAGAACTTTCCAATTTTTACGTGGCCTGTTTCCTTGTTATGTTAAACCCATACAAGACCTTGTGTTAAATAAATATCTTTATAAAGAAAATAAAGGAGTTTTAAAATTATATTGTTTAGTAAGAAATTATTTTTAACAGTTTTGAGTGTGTATTTTTTTTTTATGTTATTTTGTAACCAGGGGCTGTTTCCAATAAAATCAGTATAATATTTTTTAAGAGGATTGGTTTTTGATTTCTTAAATAGACCGGTGTTTGAGTTGGCATTAGGTTAAGTATATATTAAGGGGATAATTAATGGTATTTTAGGAATAATAAGGATTTTAGGTTTTGAGAATTTAAAATAGGTTAATTCAGCATTTCGGGTTTAATTATCAAAATATGTGTTTGACCAAAAATTTACGAGAATTACGTGATAATTGTTCAATTGGAGATTTATTCAAGTTAGATTATTTTCTATCGATAACAATTGATTATTCGTTGAGCACTGTTGTGAGGAATTTTTTTAAAAATTAAGAAGTTCAGGTAAGCGGGGTTCCTATGCTAGACTTTGCATAAAAGGAAAATAAAACGAGGTTGACTTTTAAAATATGCATCTTTTGGTTTTTGAAAAGAAATATGAAAAACAACCTCAATTATTTGTTTTAGCATTACTCATGAACTCTGTATGAAAGGGAAAGTATTTTTGTCATGATTGGTGTAGACATGAGCTTATTTTTTGACATTTTGTTTCTAAACTGTGCAAAAGAGAGCGAATATGAAATTTTGTGCATAAATTATATTTTTGTGATATGATTCTGTTCCATTTTGAAGATGTTCTGAACTCTGATATGATATGATGTGATTTCTAAAAACTTTTGGTATGACATTCTGAATTCGGGATGTGGTTTGTGGATAGTGATCTGTTTGACCTACCACGGGTGCTAATAGTGGCTTCTATTTGGGTTGATACCAACTGTTCTGTTTCTGGTGCACCCACTTTGGAAACAAAGTGATTTTCTAGTGGTCTTTCCTGTGTGCACACTTAGGGCTTCGAATATAATAAAGGGAAGATTCACATTTTGGTTCTACTCGGTTAGCTACTGGGGTTTGCACAACCCTACCACGAGGGTTAAACATGACCTCTGATGTGATATGATGTTCTGGTATGAAGGTGGTCAGTTATGCTATGTCAAAGGAACTTTGAATAAGAATATTTTTTAAAACTTTCACTCTGATATTTTTGATAACATGTTCTGATTCTGCATTATGAAAGTAAAAATATTTTGTTCTGCATTCTGAACTCTACAAATGCTCATGTTTGCACACTAGTATATGTTCTTTACTTACTGAGATGTTGATAACTCAACCCCTTATCTCCACAACATTTTTCAGATGATTTTGGAATAGTTCAAGTAAGGATCAGGATTATGAAGCATAGGTGAGATGATTATTTTAAGCATAGAGGGTTACTCATAAAAGATCTCAGAGGATTGGTGGATTTTATTAAGAGATTTTGTACTATTTTGATGATTTTAAATTTTGGAGTCTGTAAATATTTTAATGAAATATGAGTTTTAAGTTTCAGGAAGTAACTCTCCAACCCCTACGGGACCGGGGCGTTACAATGTACTGTTTCTTGTAAAGCTAATAGATACTTTAAAAGTTAGGGTCATATTATCTTGACCAAGGATCAGAAATTGAACCTTCCATGTGATAGTTAGGATGCTAGGGGTAAGGTATTGACCATATGCTTGTGACTCTGTTATAGTAGCTAGTTGTGTGTCAAACTGGATTCATGCAAGAAAAGAAGAAAATGGAAGCTCAAAATTGTAACCAGAAAACTTAGATCACCAGAAGATTCCAAAGACAACTGCCAGCTTCTAGTATTTTGAAGTCAATGTCAGTTGAATATACCTATAGTCTATCTTTAAATCATTTCCATATTAAACTAACTTCAGTTAAATTTACAAATACCACACATGCATAGTATACATTAAAAAATACTAAGTGCAAATCCCTTATTTGTAAGAAGTTAAATACAAACTCTAAAATACATAATAAAGTAATGCAAAGGAGCAAACATGCATATCTGGGTATTCAGATATATATACCACCACCTTAATGTTTGCGCTCCCTCTAGGTTTTAACCACTAAAGCTATAAGCCTATGACCCTTTTACATTCATCTTAACTCTCAACCAAAACAAAAAGTGTGTCTTAATCATGACCGAAAACACATGAAACCACATTCACTTTTGTCATGATACACAGCACTATTGTTCAAATCACGGTGAGCAAATAAGATGGAATTAGTAAAAAACTGAAAATTATTCATCTCCTCCAGGAAAACTTTTTAAAAATGAAATTTCACCACAAATATATTTATAAAAAGAAAATATTCCAATCTAGATATATAGCTAAATCACATAGGACTGCAGCCTAAGTATACAACTTTACACTAGGAAAGGCAAAACAAACAGAGTGATGATACCCACACAACACATTTCACAACTATGTTTTAAAATAAGGGTATTTTTGTAAAGTGATGTTGCTTTCACGAGGTATTTTACAAAAACACCCCTCATTTTAAAATATAGTCATGTAAAGTGTTGTGAAAAGTATTGTGTGTTTATCCTTTTCCAAACAAATAATATTTCTGCTGAATGAAAAATAAGAAATTTTTTTACTGAACTCCAAATACCCCTAAAGACTAGATAATAATAGATATACAATGTCAGCAAGTAATGCCACAAAATAACCAGAAAAAACTTCTTATTAGTGGCACTTCTAAATATAAAGCTTTATAAAATATACTAATTTTCAAGAAAATAAAAAATAATAGTGGGCAAATCTAATTGTAACACCAAGCACTCTAACTAACCTTCACCCATACTTTGTTTCCCTTGCCTGCAGGTGTGCCTAATTGGATTGAGAAGATTTTTCAAGCACTCTTATGAGGAATTGGGTTGGAGGCCAAGTTCCACCAGGTTAGTTGGGACAAGGTTTGCTCTCCAATTTTTAGTGGAGGATTGGGGGGTTCGTAACCTAAGGATCTCTAATAAAACTCTTCTCGGGAAATGGTTATGGTGGTATCATCAACAAGTGGAGTCTTTGTGGAGGGCTGTTATCAATTCCAAGTATGGGAGAGCCTAGGCGGTGCTCTAATGAAGTGAGGGGTGCACATGGAGTCCAGGGGCTTAATGAGGCTAATATACTGATTTTTGAGAAAATAAGCATTATGTGGGATTTTCTTTATGAAGCCCAAGATTGTATCATGGAATGTCCAAGGGCTTAATGAGTCTAATAGGCATCTTTGGATAAAAAAATTTGATCCATGAGTGTGTAACGCTCCAATAGAAGGCCCAAGCCACATGATCTATTCTCCAAAAGGACTAGTTAAATGATACAATTGGAATCCCATTGAAACATTATAAGGGCAAGAGCTTTTCATTCCCAAGCAATGCAAGATCCCAATCCCATACACCACCTACCCTTACTTATCATATAGAAGGCCCAAACTATATGGCCTATACTCCAAAAAGACTAATCGATGATATAATTGGATCCCATTAAAACATTACAAAGAGCAAGAACTTCTCCTTCCCAAGCAATGAGGGATCCTGTACACCACCTACCCTTAATTATCATATGGGGTATCACAGAGTGGAAGGTGGACATTGTTTGCTTGCAGGAAACCAAGATGTAAGCTATTTCAAGAAGTATTGTTCGAAGCTTGTGGAGTTGTTTGTATGGTGATTAGGTTTATCTTGCATCTGTCGGGCCCTCGGGTGCAGTACTAGCTATGTTGGATAGAAGGGTAGTGGATAAAATGGAGGAATACATTGAGGAGTACACAATGGCATGTTCCTTTAAGAATGTGGAAGATAATTTTATGCGAGCTTTTGCTGGAATTTATGGGCTGAATTTGGACAGTTTGTGGTGGGTGCCCACGAGAAAAGGTACATTTTGTGTTCATTTCTTCTATAAGTCCCTCGCACATCCGCAAAACAATCACTTTCCATGGAGAATGCTTTGGAGGAACAAGGTGCCTCCCAATGTGGCATTGCATGCTTGGACAGCATCTTTGGGTAAAGTTTTGAAGATGGATAATTTACAGAATTGCAGTGTGATTATAGTGGACTGGTGTTGTATGTGCAAAAAAAGTGGTGAGATTATGGATCATTTTCTCCTACATTGTGAGGTTGCTAGAGCGTATGGGATGGTGTTTTCATAAGGTTAGAGTTTGCCTAGGTTATACCTGCTACTGTGGTCGAGCTTCTGGCCAATTGGACGAACTTGGGCGTAATTCCACAAACAGCAGTGTGGAAGATGATTCCTATTTGTATTATATGGTGTCTTTGGCAGGAACAAAATGATCGGACTTTTGAAGACAATGAGTGATCAATGGAGGAGATTAGTTTACTCTTTGTTAAAACTTTATTCCTATGGGTTAGTTGTAGATTTCAATGGCCTAGATTTTTATGATTTTCTTATTTCCTTTTCTTCTTCCTAAATAGGTGTTATCTCTTGTATACCCCTTGTGTACTTGAGCTATGACTATTCTTTTTAATACAATCGTTTACTTATCAAAAAAATTTGAGAAAATAAAAAATAATAGTGGGAAAATCTAACTGTAACACCAAGCACTCTAACTAACCTTCACCAAGCACTCTTACTATCTTTGTTTCCCTTGCCTGCAGGGGTGCCTAATTGGATTGAGAAGATTTTTCAAGCATTCTTATGAGAAATTGGATTCGAGGCCAAGTTCCACCAGGTTAGTTGGGACAAGGTTTGCTCTCCAATTTTGAATGGAGGGTTGGGGTTCATAACATGAGGATCTCTAATAAAGCTCTTCTCGAGAAATGGTTTTGGCAGTATCGGCAACAAGGGGTCTTCGTGGAGGGCTGTTATCAATTCCAATTATGGGAGAGCCTGGGGGTTCGTGCTCTAATGAAGTGAGGGGTGCGGTTTGTGGAAAAATATTAGGTATGGATGGGATATCTTTGTTGGTCATGTTAGATTTGTTGTTGGTGAGAGATTTTGGCATGATATTCGGAGTGATCATTTTTCCCTCAAGACCGTGTGCCCTTCCCAATTCCAGATTGCTCTTGATTAGGAGGCCTCGGTGTTGAAAAGGCCTTCAGGGCTATCCACATTTTGCTGCTATATAAAGAATGATTCCTTTATGCCTCATGTGGTGCATTTGGCTTGAAAGGAATAATTGGAGCTTTGATGCTAGGGAGCATTCTTTTGATGAGCTTAGAAGTTTCTTTTATCATATCTTATTTCTTTGAGCCTCTGTCATTGTACTCGATGGATCTAATATGCATTACTTTCTTGTATCATTTTATATTTTTATGGCACCTAACTTGTAATAGGTTTTCTCTTTTGTAATCTCCCTGTGCACTTGGGCAACGCTTGTTTACTTGTTTCAATAAAATTTAATTTTACTCAAAAAAAGCATAAGGAAAAAGTATAAGCAAATCTAATCACTTCTAGACTAAAGAGAACAAACCTGCAAAGCATGAATATCATAGATGAGTAAACTAGTAGGGCCACCTCTTGAAATGGGTATATTTGTTAGCATCCTTGATAAGGTAAATGCGGTTGCTACGTCCCCTTCATCTTCCATTCGCTCAAAGGAGCCAGTTGGAAAGAAGGGCAACACCAATGTGAAGGAAGCAACAAACAGTCGTGGTAGTAAATATATGACCGAGAGCTGCTCAAAGATAACTCCAGTGGAGCTAAAGGATGCAAGAAAGGCAACATGTTGACCTCGTAGATCTTGTGCATTGTTAATATAAATGTTTGGAAATCCATCGTCGAAACTCCTGTAGATGCATAGAATTCAATCAGTTTTCCAATGCATCCTTATGGAATACTAGCTCTAATTCCTGCCACAATTCAACTAAAGAAAAGTTTTAAATAATACCAAAAATTATGCAAGAGAATTTTCTGATTATCTTTAAGGTAGAAAGCACTCTTTCTACGCAGATTTTTTTAACTTATTTTTCAGATAGGTAATCAGGAAGCTTTTTTAAAGATAACAGGTATAGCCCAAGTACACAGATTGTATACATTAGTAACACCTAACTAGGATTTACTACCGAAATAAGAAAATCGTGGACACTTAGTCTGTTAAAATTTATCACCACAGCCCAAAGAAACAATGTTTTGAAGTAGAAAAATTTAAGCTCACCCATTGTCCACTCACAATTAACCACGCAGCTTTGGAGCAACCACAAATTATTCACTCTTGGTCAAGGAAGCAAAACTTTAAGTTATGATGATTATTTGTAACTATGTTTGCAAGACCCACCTACAATGTTTTGTGCCAGGTGTGTTGCAAACCCAAGCCCATAGTAGCTGCAGGTCATATATCTCAAATTGCCACAGCCAGATATGGAAATAGAGATACAAGTGCAAAATAGAGGAAAGCCTAATGTATATTGTCTAATAAAAAATTTTGAATAGAGGCAGTATGCAACTAGTTAAACTTTCAAGAAAACTGTGTGTGAAAAACTACAGTGGAGGGAAAGAAATTATGAACCTAAGTAAAAGAAACAACTTTTGCAAGGGTTACATGGTGGGGTGCAAACAGCATTTGAGTAGCTGTAGCAAAAATTTAATAACTAATCACAACAAAGGGGATGAATAGCAAAGAAATGTCCCATGTTTTGATAAAAGGTTTCCTGGAAATGCTCTTCCTAGCTCTCCCACTCTCAGTGTGATTAAAACAAACCTACATGCATCATAAACCGGTCACATTTACAGACATTTTTGAGACTCCTGAAATAAGACGACATTAATTATAAGAGGTTAATTATATGAATTTCAACTTCCATAAGCAGTTTAAAAGCACAGACCATTATTAGCCAATGCCAAGAACATACAACGAGTTGATGCAATTAGCTAAGAAAAGAGATTCCGAGATTAGATGAATTGGATTAATGAACTGGTTCAGGTTCCCTGTAGTTAATAGAGGTGGAGCAAAAAAAACATGATGGCCCCAAATTTGCTTGAAGATCTGTGCACCCCCTAGATTAGTCGGGACATTGTTCTTAGACACCCAGTGCCAATCAAAAAACAAAAACAAAAAAATGCTTGAAGATCAACAGAGCCTCTTTTAAGCTTTGAGGCTAAATTTGCTTAGCACTTGCATTAGAGTTGAAATGGTGATGTTAGATTACCTTATAAAAATATGAAAGATACAGCACCATTTTGTCGACCCTAATATGAAGTACTGAAAAAATAAGTATACAAATAGTGAAGTTCAAAATTAAAATCCTACACAAACCTATGCGATGTGCGTTCTTCTTTCATAAAGGCACAGATATAAGACTTCTTCTTATAGGTAATCAAGAGATTTATTCATAAGAAAAGAAGGCATAGCCCAAGTACATAGGACTTATACATGAGAGGTACCTAACTAGAGTTTACAACCGAAAATAGAAAATTGTGGACATATAGCTCATTAAAATCAATGATCCTAGCCCACAAGAACAAGGTTTCAAAAAAGAAAACTTATAGCTGATCCATTGTCCTCTTGCGATCTTCCAAGCTTCTATCATTTCTCTCCCTCCAAAAAAAAAAAATGGATACTCTATCATGCATGCTACTTAAGTGCATTTTACATGAATATGATAGCGTCATCATATCACTACAGAAATAATGTACATCAGGCATAACCCGACAAAAATCGAAACAAAGGAACTCAATACAAATAGATGACATGGAAATGCAAAGTAACAAGTGAAATGCTAAAATAGACGATATGGAAAATGTAAATCAGGGAAATGATTCAAGCTTAAAAGTTAAAAATGCATTTCGTTGTTTTGCTTAAAGCTACTATGTAACATTTTTCACACTATTGTCAGTATCCCTTTTTACAATAACCCTGTTTTCATTTTATTTATTTTTCCTCTGGTTTTTATTATTCACTTTTTCTAGTCCATTGTGTAGCTAGATTTAGCATGAAACAAACTACCCACCTAGCTCCTGTTTATAACGGGAATAAAACGACAAACAACAGTAACAAGTAAAAAAGGAAGACGAAAAGCTTGAATGTCATTTCCTCTATCTAATCTGATTGAGATTAAGAAAATAAGAAAGTAAGAAAGAAGGAAAGGAATAACCTCCATTTGATGGTTTGGAGAGTGATATTGTTGGACTGAGCGGCGACTTTCCGGGCAAGCTCCTCGCACTCCGGGTAGTAGAAGAGGTGCACTTGCTTCCTCTTCGTCTGAGACTGAGACAAAGCCATTCGGGTCCAAACCCTTCACCACCGGAGCCTTTTCAGAGAGGAGGGGGGGTGGCCGGGCTAACTTACAAAGAGGGATACCTCCTAACGTTGTCGGAGAGTGTTATTAGGAATGGAGAATGGAGACTTGGAACTTTGGAAAATGAAGCCGAAAAGTGAACCAGCACTTGACTGGACCGCCAACGTGTCGACTAGGTTATTGCCGTCGCAGAGGGTACTATTCTTCTAATCGCGACCGTTTGTTAGAAATGAATAGACAGGATTCCGCCACATCAGTAATTCTGGACAAAACTTTAACAGCAAACTAACGCCTGTTCTTCCATCAACCTTCGCCCGAGTGAGTTAAAGACAGCAGAAGGAGAGCCAAGCCCAACGCCATCCATCCCTTGCGAATTTTCATTTGGCTCTAGCATATTAATAAGATTGATATACAAAAGACAAACGATGCATTCTTATAATTTATATAGGGTTTTGTTAAAGCAATTAATGGGTGTCATCCGTTTGGGAACCGAAAAACGTTACCCCTTGGAACTTTAATTAAATCATAAATGATAGTATTGGATTCAAAAAATTGGTAAATCATTTGTTTGTAATTATATTCTGATTTAATTTTCATTTTGACTTTATCATTTCTCACATTGTTGTTGACTAAAGAATAATTCACAAGTGCAAGACTATTGTGTAATTTTTCTGAGTATATTAACGCTATATATCATTGTTAATATGTAAAATTGCTCAATGGGCTGGAACGAAAAAAATAGTCATCCCAACCAATTAAGGTGATTCGGGCCATGTTGGTGTGGTCGAGAAGCCCTCAATAGCGGTTTGAGTATCGGTATGATGCTTGTACGGATGACATCCATGATAATAAGCAATAAATAAATAATAAAATATAAATAAAGGGTGAAACATGTATTTACGTGCTTTGGTGTAAAATTTTACGTCCATAAAATGTTTGGAGTACAAATCTACAAAATATGTAATTTGTACAATTTCTCATGATCTCTCATATCTCAAACATAATACAATGGAGGTGGATGACCCAGCCTGTGAGAGAGCCTTCCAAAAGTCCCCTAGAAGTCTCTCTCAAATCAAATCCTCTGAGACTCACAACAAAGCCATAACACATATCCCTCCCTTCTCTTAAACCGAAACTCTTCAACCCAAAAACCATTGCAAGTGCGTGTGTGTTCATGAGAAGAGAATGGGATAGAAGTTTGAAAGTTCTCACCGTGCAAATCTCCCCAATGTGATGTCCTTGTTCTCTTCTCTATGCATGTGCTAAAAGAGTGTTTGGATGAAAGGAAAATTTTGTTTGCTCTTCTTCTAGAGTGGGAGAGATAGAGAGAAGATGAAGGAAAGAAAATCTTAAAAAAGAAGCAAATGACCATTTGATTTTCCTCTAGCATGTGTGAGGGCTCCCAACCATTAATGCCCTTTTATTATGCTCTTTGTTACTCACTCATTCTCTCTCCCATCATTAACTATTTATATAAATACGAAAAGTTTTCAGAATCTCCTTGCATGGGCACCATGTGGCCCCTTTCTTCTTGCCCTAGCTGAAACACTCATTTCCCTTTATCATTGTGCTTATTGGGAACTTAAGGAACTACCGTACATGGAGGACATGTGGCACCTCCATTTGGGGTGACCAAAACCTCCAAGCCTTCTTCCATCCATTTTGTGTCTAGATGCAATGAACTTAAGAAAAAGTAATGCATGGTTGCCAAATGGCATGAAGGAGGCATATGGCTCTTGCCATACCCAAAATCCTTCTCGTCTTCTTTTATCAAAGAATCTTCTAGAAGGTATCATGAGTGGCATGTAGCTCTCCCCCAAACTGATCCCCCTCTTCATGTTCCTCATCATTATTCCTTCTAGAAACCTTAAAACCCTATGTGACGCCCCCAATTTCCGCTTGGGATTGAACGGACATTTGAAGCGTCGAGACATGCAATACAAGGTTACCTGCCCCCGTTCATGACATATAAGATGCAATGTTCCTAACATGCATCTAGCATTATGCAATATTCGCAGCGGATAATTTTTTTCTTTAGCAATACTATGCACCAAACTAAAAATAATCCCAAATTTTATCTATTTTTATTGTGCATTTTTATTTCTTAGACCTCTTCTTTTCGGGTTGGGCTTGTTTTGAGTGTTTTTATTCTCTTTTGGGCCTAGCTCATTCGAATTTGAAGCCCAGCCCATGAGCTAGTGAAGCCTAGCCCTTTCTTTCCCCTTAAATGGCGTCATTTTGCCTATTGCCCTTAGAGCATTGGCATTGGATTGGCTATCCTAATCTTCAAAATTTGAAGAATATGTAACTTTTTATTTTTTAGCTAATCACTTAACTTTTAAAACCTACATTGGATTAGCTATCACATTCTCTATAATAATAAAATATTATTATTTTATAATTTTTATTTTTTTATTACTTTTTTATTTTATTTTTCTAATGTGATATAACCTCCAATAATCATATTCCTTTTCATATTCATAATCAAACAATCTATAATATAATAATTTATATGTATATAGATGACAAAATCTCATATGTAAAAAAAAATTCCATATGTACACAATCCATAATAATCCCATTTCTATAATATAACAATCCATGCTTCTCTCAATCACGGATAAGAAGGAAATCCCTAATTTCAATTTCCATTAATTGATGTAAACAGCTAAAAATGTTTTACATGATCCCTCTTCATTTGTACAAAAAGCCAATAATAGACCACCTAGATTCAAGCACTTCAATATTATGTAGCAGTCTTTGTCAAGACACTCATTACACAGATTTCTAGTCTAGATTACCATGTTGCTTCGGGTAAGTAGTTCACTTGCAAATTGGTACCACCATCAAACCAAAATAGATTAAAGACAATATTCTAACTCCAACAACACTTGTGTGCATCTACATGCATAATTACAGCCCAACAGCCCTACAAAATAACAGTATCTTAACATAAAGTTGTCCAACAGCCCTACATAACAGTCCAAAAAAAGCCACAAAATAATTAGCAATAGTTGCTGCCCAGCCACATGTATTTAACACCACATGTGGCTGCCCAGCTACTAAAACCAATTGTGTTTCTATTAACAAAATAATATTAAGTAGATAATAACATGTTAAACAAAGATGGCTACACATCTTCAAAATCAAAAGATGGAGATGGAGGCCTAGCTTCTTGGAGAAAGAGGCCTTCAGGACAACTCTTAGATTGGAACAATATGAAAGATGGTCCCTGGACGTCTATGGTGATTACCTATCAAAAGAGAGTGCACTTATTGTGAAGTCCAGGACTAAATGTTGGACACATAACCTTCTGAAATTCTATGGTCAATACTACGAAAAATGACTTTAATACAATTATTGTGAAGTCCAGGGGACTAAACAATACACTTTAATACAACATTTAAGTCTTCCATGCAAATAATATCTCCAAGCCAAAGCCATGAGCCAAGCAGCTTTAATAATAAGTTCCTGTACAAGTTTTAAAATATTTTTTTTTCCTTTGGCATTTTTATTTGCAAGAGGCAACACAGTTTGAAAATGTGTATGGTCGATCAACCACAAAATTAGGGAAATATAATGCTAGAAAGTATAAGAAATAAATCATCACCAGCATGGCAGCATAGGACTGTTAAACCAACAAATTCAGAGTACCCATTGTAAAGCATAGGACTTTCTAAGTATAGAGCATTAGCTGAATCACTTAGTCAGTTAATCCTAAATAAAGCATTAACTGACTTTCTAAGTATAAAGCATTAGCTGAATCACTTAGTCAGTTAAAAAAAAAAAACAAATGTTTGTTTAGGNCAAATACTTGAAACATATTTCATACAT
Source organism: Carya cathayensis (assembly GCA_011037825.1). Taxonomy (NCBI): domain Eukaryota; kingdom Viridiplantae; phylum Streptophyta; class Magnoliopsida; order Fagales; family Juglandaceae; genus Carya; species Carya cathayensis. The sequence continues at coordinate 973,885 of QGSO01000334.1, read as the reverse complement.
AAAGGCATACTAAAAAGCCGTGATCACCACACTAGTCCAAAATGGTTGTGATCAAAAGAATACTTGAGATACAACTCCAAAAGTACAAGTATTAACCTAAGTTAAATACTATACCATCATCAACATCGCACCGTGGCCTAGTGACCGTATTCAGTTGGTCAGATTCCAATTCTCTTCGGGTCCTGTAACAAGATCTACCATTCGGGGGGAATGGTAGTTGGGACTACCACAGTGAGATTTGATTACAAATCTCAGTAAGTTAACATAAAACTCACACACAGGTTAAAGATGCATGCATGGCAGTAAAAGCATAAATGCATAAGTATAGTCGTACATAAGCATAGCATAACTTGACATATAGCATGAACGTAAACATGCATAACATAAATAAGAACTTGAAAATAACATAAACTTGAACATAACATGACATGAACATAACATATACGTGAGCATAACATAACATGGACTTGATCTAAAACTTGACTTATCATGTATTTGATCTGAAACTGGACTTAACATAAACTTGGAATATTATTCAATTGTCTTGATTAATAACGTGCATTAATACGTACTCCACAGTTGTTGTGGCCCCACGTATTCAAGTAACATAAAACATAATACGTACTCCACAGTTGTTGTGGCCCCACGTATTCTACATGTCACAATTGCTGTGTCTCATGTAGTGTATGCTCCACAGTTGTTGTGGCCCCATGAATACACATAACATAAAATATAATACGTACTCCACAGTTGTTGTGGCCCCACGTATTCTACATGTCACAATTGCTGTGTCTCATGTAGTGTATGCTCCACAGTTGTTGTGGCCCCATACTTCATGTAACATAAAATATAATACGTACTCCACAGTTGTTGTGGCCCCACGCATTATAAGTAACATAAATATAATACGTACTCCACAGTTGTTGTGGCCCCACGCATTATAAGTAACATAAAATATAATACGTACTCCACAGTTGTTGTGGCCCCACGCATTATAAGTAACATAAAATATAATACGTACTCCACAGTTGTTGTGGCCCCACGCATTATAAGTAACATAAAATATAATACGTACTCCACAGTTGTTGTGGCCCCACGCATTATAAGTAACATAAAATATAATACGTACTCCACAGTTGTTGTGGCCCCACGCATTATAAGTAACATAAAATATAATACGTACTCCACAGTTGTTGTGGCCCCACGCATTATAAGTAACATAACATGTCTTATCTTTCTTAATGCATGAGATATTATTTAATATCATATACTTTTCTAACATGGCGTATGCTTGTAAATGGCACAATATGATTTAATCATAAACATTTAATGGCATACATGTATCATATGGCATACTTAACATGACATACTTATAACATACAGCATTGTATGACAGAAAAGATTGTGTAACAGATAAATATGTAATGACATAGCATGACATGTCATATACGATAACATACATACATAAATTGTAGTTCCCTTACCCATCACACATACACAATAAACTGATAGTAAGTTAGAGGCTAACTTACCTCGATCGTCGCGTTCTATGAGAATAGAGCGCGAAACACGAGGAACTGCACAACAGCTGGAAGAGGAACACTCAAGTCCTTAAGATTTTCACTTCTGAACTCAATTGTCATATTATGAGCACTTGCAACACCACGGCAACTTGAGGTTTCACTATACCCAGAAGAGATAATTTGACTTCAGAAAGCCTTTGCACTAAAACAAGTTCATTAAAATTATCAATAATAACCAAACAAACAATTCCTTTCTCAATCCATATACTCTTAGCCATAGTCAACCACAAGATGACACCAGTCACCCGGACTATAATCCATAACACCACTGCTTCGGGACACTGTCATACAGTTTCCCAACACTACACCATACGCTCTACACTTCTCTGTTACGCCATCCAACCCTTCGTGACACGCCATCCGGTGTTTCACGACTTAATACAGAGTACACTCACGTGAACTCTCTTCCATCCACACTGCAAAACCCATCACTGCGATACACGTCTCACGGTGCATCGCTACGCGACACGGAGTACGCGCTACGCGTACTTCCTTCGCTACAACACTCATCAACACGATGCACATCACACGATGCATCGCCATACAACACGGAGTACACTACATGCGTACTCCCTTCCTTCTACGACACACATCACTACAGGCACGTCGCGCGGCGCGTCGCTGCATTACACAGAATACGCTACACGCGTATTCTCTTCACACAACCCGCCGTATCACATCTACGGCATCCATCTCACGCCTATACTTCACAGCACAGTCCACAAAATACACAATCAAACTCAACACTTCACAACCACACTTCGCTTCACAACTACGCAACGAACTCCACAAATACAACTACACAATCCACAAACCAACCAACTAACTATTTTAAACGTAAAATAACTAGAGATAGAAGGTTATACCATCGACGGGATAACCCGTGCGTCGCTCGCTGCTCGTCACGAACATGCGTCGGAGGAGCGTACGTGGCGGTACGGTGTCTGTCCACCACATAAAGTGGTAGTTTGGGCTTGAGAAAGGCTAGGCGTGGTCTTGGAAGACTCACGGTCGCCTCGTGGTGGTCAAAGGTGACGGAGCACGGCGGCATCACGCCGTGAACAGTAACTCCGAACGGTGAGCGGAGGAGACGCGAGGTAGCGAAAAGCCATATAACTTCATGGAAAGCTAGGGAAAGGTAGAGGAACATGTGGTGGAGCTGTTGTGACGCCCCCAAATTCCGCTTGGGATTGAACGGACATTTGAAGCGTCGAGACATGCAACACAAGGTTACCTGCCCCCGTTCATGACATATAAGATGCAATGTTCCTAACATGCATCTAGCATTATGCAATATTCGCAGCGGATAATTATTATTATTTTTTTCTTTAGCAATACTATGCACCAAACTAAAAATATCCCAAATACTTGAAACATATTTCATACATAAAAACATACTAAAAAGCCGTGATCACTACACTAGTCCAAAATGGTTGTGATCAAAAGAATACTTGAGATACAACTCCAAAAGTACAAGCATTAACCTAAGTTAAATACTATACCATCATCAACATCGCACCGTAGCCTAGATGACCGTATTCAGATGGTCAGATTCCAATTCTTCTTTGGGTCCTGTAACAAGATCTACCATTCGGGGGGAATGGTAGTTGGGACTACCACAGTGAGATTTGATTACAAATCTCAGTAAGTTAACATAAAACTCACACACAGGTTAAAGATGCATGCATGGCAGTAAAAGCATAAATGCATAAGTAAAGTCGTACATAAGCATAGCATAACTTGACATATAACATGACATAACCAGAACTTAAACGTGAACTGAACTTGACTTAACATGACATGAACTTGAGTTTAAAACATAACATGGACTTGAAATGTAGCATGAACGTAAACATGCATAACATAAATATGAACTTGAAAATAACATAAACTTGAACATATCATGACATAAACGTGAACTTGAGACATACTGTAAACGTGAACTTAACATGATGTGAACATGAACTTGGAACATAACTTGATCATGAACATAACATGTACGTGTACATAACAAAACATGAACTTGATCTGAAACTTGACTTATCATGCACTTGATCTGAAACTTGACTTAATACGTACTCCACAGTTGTTGTGGCCCCACGTATTCTACGTGTCACAATTGCTGTGTCTCACGTAGTGTATGCTCCACAGTTGTTGTGGCCCCATACTTCATGCTCCACAGTTGTTGTGGCCCCATGAATACACGTAACATAAAATATAATACGTACTCCACAGTTGTTGTGGCCCCACGTATACACGTAACAGAAAAAATAATACGTACTCCACAGTTGTTGTGGCCCCACGTATACACGTAACATAAAAAATAATACGTACTCCACAGTTGCTGTGGCCCCACGTATACACGTAACATAAAAAATATAATACGTACTCCACAGTTGTTGTGGCCCCACGTATATACGTAACATTAAATATAATACGTACTCCACAGTTGTTGTGGCCCCACGTATATACGTAACATTAAATATAATACGTACTCCACAGTTGTTGTGGCCCCACGTATTCACGTAACATAAAATATAATACGTACTCCACAGTTGTTGTGGCCCCACGTATTATACGTAACATAACATGTCTTATCTTTCTTAATGCATGAGATATTAATTAATATCATATACTTTTCTAACATGGCGTATACTTGTAAATGACACAATATGATTTAATCATAACATTTCATGGCATACTTAACATGGCATACTTATAACATACATCATTGTATGATAGAAAAGATTATGTAACAGATAATTATTCATGAGAGATTAAATCATACGTAGCAGATAAACATGTAATGACATAGCATGACATGGCATATACGATAACATACATACATAAATTGTAGTTCTCTTACCCATAAAAAAACAAATGTTTGTTTAGGATTATTTGAGACAAAAATGACTAGTTAGGAAATATAAATATGAAATATTTGCTTAGCTAGGAAATCTAAGTTTGAAATATTGGATGTTCTTAACTTTCCTTTGCAAGGATATCTAAGGAAGTATTGTTGGAAAATATTGTTGCAATGGCAGAAGGCAGGTGCTGTTTTTCCAGATTATGATATATAATTTTTGTTGGAAAATATAACTTTTGCTGTTCTAAGTTCAGAAACTCAAGTAAAGTTCCTATGTTTTGTTGTCGTTGACAGTGGAGCTTCCGCATTGGTTTCACTCCTAGAGAGGGCTTGGTTATATATTCTGTTGCATACATTGATGGTAGTCGAGGTCGAAGGCCTGTGGCCCACAGGTTGAGTTTTGTGGAGATGGTTGGATGAAATGGAGATCCCAATGATCCGCATTACAGAAAAAATGCCTTTGATGCAGGGGAAGATGGCCTTCGAAAAAATGCACACTCTCTTTCCAGATTATAGTTGTTACTTATTGCATATTTATTTTCTGTGAAAGTTTTCTATGGAAGCATCAAGATTGGAGAACAGGCTTAGCAAAAACTTCTATGAAAGTTTTTATACGGAGTGGGTATGCCTTAACTGATAAAACCAGAGTAAAATCCCAACAAAAAAATCCACCAAAAAAATCCAAAAAAAATCCCAACAACATCAAGAAAATCAAACCCAAACAACAAAATCAAGATGAAAGAATCAAGGTTAGGGTTTCGGCTTTTACCGTGTTGTTGGGCGATCGGCGTTGGAGTGAAGCCGTGCGGTGCCGTGCTCGAGAGAAGATGAAAGAGAAGAGCTGCGTGCGAGAAAGGGGGAAGAAGAAGAGAAAGAACAGAAAAAAATAGAAGAAAAGCAAGAAGGGAGAGACACGGGAGACGGAAGAAGAAGAGAAAGAAGAAAAAAAACTGGAAGAAGTTAGGAGGTGATTCGTGATACGCGGGAGGGAAGAGGACCGCGGGAGAGAGAGCCGAAATAATAAAAAAAGATTTTGGACGTGCAACAGGACTTTTCAAAGATGAAAAAAGAGATGAAAATATTGTAGCTTAAAATTGATATAGAAAGCCTTTGGCCAATCCGATGCAGGTGTTTTATTCATAAAATGGGTTAAATATGAAGATGAAAAGTCATTTAAACAAACCGATGCCAATGCTCTTAGGGCTATCTTCTTCTTTCCTTCTTCTTCCCCTTCATTTTAATTTTCTTCTTCTCCTGCCGCACAACCCCATTCTTCTTCTTCGTCTGGTTTATTTCGAACTCCAGTCTCATTATTTTTTTTTTTTAGTTTCTTCTTTCTTATTCCCCTACTACGCCGATCAGTTTCTTCTTGATCTTCTTTTCTTTTCCAAGGACCAAGCTCCAAGATCCAATGAAAAGCAAAACCGCTATTCCATATGATACCCACCATAGTACATTTAAAACTGGCCTCCTCACAAGCCTCTGAAAATCAATCAGCCTCCGCCTCATTCTCAATCAGCCACTCCTTTATTTGACTAAAGCTTGCTCGACTCAAACTCTGCTGGCTAGAAGCTTGCTTGACGAGTTCTACCAGACCTACGTTTCATGAATTTGGGTATGTTTAGATACTTTTGCATTTTAGGTTTTAATTTCTTTTATTTTTTTAATCATTTAAATCTTTATTTACTTTTTTGCCTTTTTGCAAAACGCGAAAAATGGAACATTAAAAAAAATGTCTTCTCCCAAGTGTGCCTTTGCAAAATGCCAAATCCTCTACTGCTTTGAGGTCAAGGAAGTCATAGCCAAGGTGAAGTTATCTTTACGGTTTCTCCTGCTCCTTGAAGAAGAATTGTTGTTCGGCTTTCTTTGATACGGATCTGAAGCAGATCTTGAGAACAGGCTAATGGAGAATGAAAGAAAGAAAGAGAGAGAGCAAGATGAGTGAGATGAGAGACTTTTGCAAGAGAAAGAAAGAGAGAGATGAGAGAAATGAGAGATTTTGCACTGACGCAATTAATGTGAAGAAAAGAGAGAGAGTAAATTGACAGGAAAATGGAAATGAATGGAAATGTAAAGAAGGATAACGGAAAAAATAAGAAAAAACGTTAGATAGCCACTTATATAATAGAGTAGATATATATGTATATATAGATGCTGTCTAAAAAGAAACAGCTAGCTAGCCACATACATGTTTTAGAGTTCTCCGATTGCAGAAGTTCCCCCAACCTAGATCCTGAATATGTGCTTATATAGAGAGGCATATTTTATTTTATTGTTTTTTTTTTTTGGCATGAATTTCTTAAAATTAATGTCTTTGAGAATAATAAAAAAAATTCATTTTATTTACAAAATAGTTGACATGAGCATGTCTTATCTTCTTGGAAAAGAATGGAAAAATCATAATGTATCCCTAAAACTAACACCTTCCAAACTTATAACTTTGACACTTGACATTTAAATCCAAAATCTAAGCTGTAATCATGTATTCATGTCTATATTTTTAGGGCCTAATCATGTAAAATTACCCATTATATTTTTTTATTTCATTTTTTATTTCATTGATGTAATATGATCATTTGAGGTATCGAAGCACATTAATCAATTAGCGGACGACGGCGCATTGGCCCAATATTTGATTTTTTACCCTTTTGGAATGAACATGGGAGTGAGTCCCGACCATGCATCACAAAAGCTACTTTCCTTATTATCTTAGGGATTATATAGTTGAAATATTGCAATCTTGTATTAAATCTAAACAATGATGCTCTTTATTTTAAATTTTTTTCTATCTGCATTAGAATAAAGTTTAGATATAAAATTAGTATTCCCTTCAAATTTTCCTATAGGTATATGTTAATGCGTAATTTTGTACAACAGGCTAAAATGAGAGAAAAGAGTCATTCTTGATCCATGGAATTGATTCAAGCCACAATGATGTAGTAAAAAAGTCCACAGTAGTAGTTTGACGTCGATACGATGCATGAACATTCATCCATAGGAATAGATAATAAATAAATACATAAACTTTAAATAAAGAGAGAGATATACGGATTTACATAGTTTTGCATAAAGTCTACGTCCATGGGTTGTTTGGGGGTGAAATCCACTCTGATGGGTAATTTTATAGTCTCTCATTCTTTCACTTATCTCTCAATACAATGGAAGAAATTGGAAATTGTGGAGGTTGAAGCAGATGTCATCCTCCTCAAGAAAGGAGATTTGGGGGTCTCTGTTCATAGTCCAAAGTCTCTTATCATATGAGGAGATTCTTCTCTTTCATTATTTGAATTAATTGAGTCTTAATTACCCTATGATGCCATTTCCTTATACGTGTCTGAGTCAACTTGTCTTATCTCATCTTGGCCTTATCTCTAGGCTTGACTCTTGGTTGTTGATTTTATACCCAATTGATACCCATGATTCTTAAGGTTGATTTGTTCAACAATAAGGTCTTGAGCATCTTCAAGTCAACTGTGATAGAGATAATCTATAGAAATAAATTTTGTAAAGCTTGTTTGCGTGAACATTTTCCTGATAATCGAGTGTTCGTATGGTTGCATGTGAATGTTTGCCGTGAGCAAAGAGATAATCTATAGAAATAAATTTTGTAAAGCTTGTTTGCGTGAACATTTTCCTGATAATCGAGTGTTCGTATGGTTGCATGTGAATGTTTGCCGTGAGCAAAGAGAGCGTATTTTTGTACTTAGCAACTATTTTGTTGGCACTAGTGGATTGTTTTGCCCCTGGAGGCGATTTGTTGTTTGGAGGTTAGAGTGCATTCATGGTAACCTACACTTAGATTATTAGGGAGTACATTGTTTCTCTGGGTCCATTCTAGGTAGTTGTTGAGCCCGCAGACTCTTTTCCGAATGTAACTCACTAGAGGTGGTTGTGGCGAGTGTCAACATTAGGCATTTGTTGAAGAAGCTGCTCGATTGTGCTTGCATTGATGGCCAAGTGCGAGTGTGAGAACACTTGGTTTTATGCAAGGCAAAAAATGTGATCGACTGTGCTCATTGGTGATGAGTGATGCACTCAAAGGAGTGACATCATCCTTTGATTTTCAGACGCGAGTGTGAGGATACTCGACTTTTATTTTAAGAGGGAGATGTGCTTGACTGCGCTAATTGGCGAGGAATGATACATTCAAGGGAGTATCATCATCCTTTGATCACCAAGAGTGAGTGCTAGGGTACTCAGCTTTTAAGTTAGGTGGGAGATGAGCTCAACCACGCTAATGGGCTATGAGTGATGCATTTGAGGGAACAGCATCATCCTTTAATCACTAAGTGCAAGTGCGAGCTTTGTGGGAAAGGAATGATGCACTCAAGGTAGCGTTATCACCCATTGATCGCCAAGTGTAAGTGCAAGGGCCTTGACTTTGTGGGTGAGAAGTGATGCACTCAAGGCGTCATCACCTGTTAATCGCCAAGTGCGAGTGTGAGGGAACCTGGCTTTGTGTATAAGGGTACTCAGCTTGCTAAGGGAGATGTTAGACTGCGTTAAGGGTAATCTGTGTACTCGAGTGGGGCTAGACCTGGTAGGAGGGGTGCTCAACTTGTTCGAGTGTGGTTGATCCCGGTGTGACATGCTTGACCGTGTTGCTTTTACGGGGGCCATGCCTAACCGATCTTGGTGAGAGGTTTTCACCAAAAATCAAACTGGTTAGTGGAGATAGTCTAAGTTACATGTTTGAGAGTTGCAAACCTAAGCCAAGTGGTGTGATGTCTTGTGAGCATTTGATTTTTGTAGTGCCTAAGCGAGGCTTGAGGGCTAAACAGTCCTTTTGTTATTTGGGAGGTACTGGGTGAGCCTTGTGGTGGTTATGATCATGTTGAAGATGATTTCTTTGCTGCATCTATGCTAAGGTTTATAGATTGGGCACTAGACGCTTGTGGTTGAACCTAACTTGCGAGGCCAACGGGGTTTTGACCATTAGTTGGTTCTGGCCTTCAGTGATCATGGTGGGCCCATCACCACTAGTGTCTTTACATTAGTGTTGGCCTTCAATGTGAATAGGGTTGGGAGATCAATTTTGTAGCCATTCAGCTATTGTAGATGACAACATTGCCACTATAGTTGTTCTTAACATTGATAATCCTTGTGGAAACGTCTTCACCTACCAACATTTGAAATAGGTGCATGTTGTAGTAATGTGACCAAGTTGATGGTAATTTGCTTGCAAGGAATGGCGGGAAAAACTTCACCACCCCATCGTCATCCCCTAGCACAAGTGCTTCCCCTAGTACAAGTGGCACTACACCCGCTGTGTGTGGCATGAGGAATATCTGTCCACCACTCAAAGTATGGCAGAGATCTTTAAGCCCTTCCTCCGGGAACAGTGGCAATCCCAAGCCTTGTCTAGAGACGAATTCGATGCCGCCGTGTGAGGCTCAACCGCCATGGAGCCAAGACTTTTTCACACGGCACATGTACTCTTGCTTGTCTTTTGGCGTGCCCTCTATAGTGAGCATTCACTTCTTGGTCTTGTCTGTGAGTTCCATCATGGTGGGCAAAGACTTACGCACTGAGTGCTTGTTGCCCGCCACAAGATTGAATGCCTTTGTGGCATGAAACATTGGTGTCAAGCAAGCTTCCAAGGTGTTGGTGTCGAACAAGCGCCACTTGCTTTTTGTCCTCCACAAAAGTGGCGAGATGCTGCCAGAGGTGAGTTTGATGAGATGCCTGCTGCTGGCCATGAGGGTACAAGATGCTGCATGTTTGTTGCCATAACTTGCCAAGGTGATGCACGGGTGAGGCTAATGAGTTGTTGCCTTCCATGAGGGTGGCAGGAAGTTGCATGTTGGCCACCATAACTTGGAGAGGTGCTACAGAGGTTGAGGTTGGTGAGTTGCTGCCCGCCATGAGGGTGATGAGATACTGCACATTGACCACCATAATTTCACAAGGTGCTGCTCGTTTTGAAGATCGAGAGACTAGTAAGCCTAACTTGCTCACTAGGGGGTGTTAGACAATGCCAACAAGCAAGATGGTGCCTAGCATTTGTTGGGTGCAATGCCTTTTGAGCTTGTCAGGGGCGAAAGATGTCATGGTAGAAGTAGAAAAGGCTGGCAGGCTAGAAGCTGTGCTTACCGACTTCATTTCAACATCACGGGGAAGTGCAATATTGGTGGGTTGTCTGCCTGCTGGCTTTCAATGCATTTTAGGCCTACCACCGATGATAGAAATAGTTGCTGGTAGTTTCTGGTGTCCCCCCTTTGCGTAACGCCACTGTCGGTGGCTCTAGGCTTCAAAAGCTCACAACAGGTCGATGATTTCTGGTGAGGTCGTCCCATGTTGTGGGTGGAAGTGAGGAAAGATGGGAAAAGTCCTGCCGCCTTCCCCTTGCCGTCTAGTGTGGTGACCCAACCTAGCTCTCGTCGTGCAGAGGAGGTGGCCGGCCCTCATGCCCGCCAACGTGAGCCACTAGTTGCACAGTGATGTGCACCCATCATACTCATTGTGCATGCACATCCCATGTGCATAGTGCACGTCTGACATGCACAGAGCATGTTCTGTATCCTACACATCATTCTCTAATCTTTTCTCTCTGTTTGCATCAACACTAGTAATAAAATAATAATAAGAGGCAAAAAGTTGAGAGGAAACTTATCTACTTGTTCGAATACAATCTCAAAAGCCAGGAAATCATCATTTTCCAACTTCCAATGTAGAGAATAAGTCGATCTGATAGATGGCCCTAACTGTTAATGCGTAAATTTGCACAACAGGCTAAAATGAGAGGAAATGGTCATTCCTGATCCGTGGAGGTAATTCTAGCCACAACGATGCAGTCAAAAAGCCCACAATGATGTTTGGACGTAAATACAGTACTTGAACGTTCATCCATGGGAATAAACAATAATAAATACATAAAATATAAATAAAGAGACAGACAGAAATTTACGTGGTTCGACATAAAGCTTATGTCCACGGGTCATTTGTTGGTGAAATCTACTATAGTGGGTGATTTTTCAGTCTCTCATTGCCTCACATATCTCTCAATATAACTGAGAAAATTGAGAATTTTGAGTGTTTGAGAAGATGCCATCCTTCTCCAGAGAGGAGATTTGGGGGTCTTTGTTCGTAGTCCAAAGTCTCTCATCATCTTAGGAGATTCCATCTCTTTATAGAGATCTCTTTTTTAGTTTATTTTTATTTTTTTTAAAGTAATTGAGTTGTACTTATCTTATGAAGCTCCTTTTATGTACGTGTCATAGTCAACTTACCTTATCTCTTCTTAGCATTATCTCCAGGCTTGATTCTTGATTTTTGAGTTTGTACCCAATAGTATATAAAAGTGGAGGGTAAATCTACTCTAATAAGTCTATCAAAGTCTTCTTACTAGGACATTTTTTAAGAGAAATGCTTTAGTTATAAAGAGACTTCACAATAATAAGCTCACAAATTAATGAGATTTGATATGACACGTCAGATTATAAAATTAGTTTTATTATAAAATAGATGTAACGTATTGCATGAAATCATATCAGTTTGTGAATGAGTTTTATGAAATATATTTAATGTGACTATAGCACTTTTCATTTTTTAATATCTTCCTAGCTCGAAGCTTTGAATACTTTACAAATGGTGTTTATCTTTATAGAATCAAGGCAGTTCCTATATAGCTAAAGCCTAAGACCTTATAAGATACTTACTAGGATTTCAAGCTACCGGTCTATACAGCACGCATGAATAACAGAGGAATATTTAACTTTAACGATAAGATGCGAGATGGGGAAAAAAAAGGCAAAAAGAAAAAGGGAAATGAAACGAGGTTAAGAGATCAAAAGATTACAAATGGTGATGGTCTAGCAAACATATACATATATAGGTTAGCCATTTTTACGAGGAACCCAATTACCAAAACAAACTCATATACATGTGCTTAGAAAAACAACAAAAACGAAAACACAAAACAAAACAACAATAATGCAAATCAAAACAAGATCATGCAGGATATATATATATATATATAATGCTATTTTGTCCCTCTATTTTTCTCCTTCAATTTGACCGCTTATGTTTTTAATATTTTTCATAGAGCGGTGCTACAGTCACCGCTGGTGGCTCCCGCTCCCGCTGGGAGTCACCGTTAGGCAAAAAGTTTTTTTTTTGCTTTTTTGTCTTTTTTTCAAATCATTTTTTAATACTTTTAAATATTTTAAAAAAATATAAAAAATATATAATAATATTAAAAAAATTTTCTTAATCATTAAGAAAAATAAAAATAAAATAAAATAAAAATTGTTTGGCCAGCGGTGGCCCCCAGCAGGAGCCACCAACGGTGGCCTTAGAGTTTTCCTTTTTTATAAGTTTTTTTCCTTTACTTACTCATTAAAGAAGTAACTATTAGTGTATTGATACTTTTTTTTATTGTATTTTTTTTAAAATATTTAAAAATGTTAAAATATAGGAATAAAAAGATTGAAAGAAATTAAAAAATATGATTTTGTTTAGAGGGCACGCCCAACGGTCACTGCTAGTTGACGCCTTAGCAGCAACTCATAATATATATAGATTATCATCCTTCAACTAATGAAAGTCACATTTCAACAACCGTTTTGGGCAACAAATAAATAGGTAGTACTTACTTAATAGTGCTTGGCTTTGAAGATGAGTACTCATCTCTCACCAAAACGACCCACCAACAGTACCTCTTCTGCCTCCTGCCTATCATCCACTACTCACTCTGCCCTGATGCCGACCCACCACCCCCACCAACACGCAGAACTACCGTTTTGGCACTTTGCTGCTGCTAACTCGATCCGCCGGCCCACCTTAAACTGATTAATTAACATCCAACACTACTCCTCACATTCCACATGGACGACAGTCAAAAGAGTCTTTAGAAACTTTCCTAATAATCAACACTACTTAGCAAATAACAATACGGATAATGCTTTTGATCATCTTTATTTATTAATATAAATATTATATAGAGCAGACAGATTTATATGACTGTGGGCACCACTTTGGTGCTGAAGTTTATTCATTATTTTTGGGGACCATTGGTCATGAGAATCAATATCGAAGGAAAGATTCTAACTAGGCGTGATTCCTTTTTTAATCCTCCCCTCCCTCTTGGGATTCGATATATTAAAGCATACTTAGTACCTAAAAAAAATGAAGATTTGGTAGATTTGTCCTACATGGGAGTGGGTGCCCTCTAGTCAATAAAATCAATAATAAAACACATGGAAGTGGGTGCAGCAAGCCCCTCCCACCAATCCATCTCCAACTTTAATATATATGTCTATATATATATATATAGACCATTATAACCCCTCCATATATATTTCAAATTAACCAAAAGATTAAAAAAAATAAAAAAAGTAGGGAATACCTTGTAAATATATATAGATTGATGGTCCTTAATTTCACTACAAAAAAAAAAAAAAAAATTTGTATGTGTGATGGATTATTTACGATTTTTGTGATTAAAATAAACTTATTTTGATAAAAAAAAATATAGTTATTTTCGCAAGAAATAACTTATCACAATTAAGCAGTTTTCTTGTAATATTTTAAGTACATTAGGATATTAGAATATGCAGAAGGATTTAAGCTCACAAAGGAATATATAAATAAGATTTTTAGTAGTACCCTAACTTCAAGAATTCTAGCCACAACGAAAAAAGAAATTAAGAATTAAGAACTTAATCATCCTCATAGTTATTTATTAACTAAGGATTGATCTTCTATAGTTTTTTATCAATATCTTATTAATGGGGACCAATTTATTCCTTATTAAAATAATAGAGATTAAATAGTTCATTTAAAAAAATATTGAGAACAATTAATTGATTTTAAGACAGACCAAATAAACTAATTTTGTATTTAATCCTACGAAATATTAATAAAACTAATTTTGCTTCTCCATGTACTGTTTTTTTCTCCATTTCCCCGATTCTACGGCGGGGTTCTATTCTCTTGAGAGCACTAATAATGGTGTAGCCAAATGCATATGCAAACCCGTATTTAGCTAATAACCCGATTAAATCTAGATTAGCTAAATGCAAATTCTTTCCTTACTAGCTACAGTATTTCTACATATTTGGAGATGTACTCATGTTCATTTTTTATAGTTTATTTTATGATTATTTTTATCTCTCCTCACATGCAAATGCAAACCAGTATGATTATGTATTGGGTTTCTACATATAGATCTTGTTGTAGATCTTATGTAGTGGGTTTTAATTACAAAATATGATAAAAAAATTATAAAAAATTATAATTATTAAAAAAATAATATTTTATTATTATTTTAATTAATCCAATGTAAGAATCTATCTTGAATGACAAAAACAATAAAAATAAATAAACAAATGATTTTAATCAAGTTTTACTTCCATCTTTACTTACACCATTGCTAATGCATGCTCTACGTACCCTATCTAGCTTGATTTTGCATTTTTTTGTTGCAAAGAATGATTAATTAGTGCCAATAAAACCGAGACGTGGGATCATTATCCAAGAAAGATATTCATCCCTGAAGAAAAAGAGAAGGACAAGAAGGGCATTAGGGTCTATATCATTGGAGTCATGAAAAAGATCAGAGAGGGATGAACCCGTGGGGTCCTTTCTTAGTTTCTTTATCTTACTTGTAGGAGCTCTAATAGTATACATATAAAGATAAAACGACAGGAGTCTTTGTCGTCCTCTGTAAAAGAAGAATAAAGGTAATAGACAGCCCAACATGCAAAACGCAAGTGTGCCCATTATTAATACTCTCCCATCATCTCAGCCGTTGGCTTTCTAGATGAGCTGTCCCTTTTTTGGTCTCTCCCCCACAATGCTTAAACTCTCCCTCTCCCCTCTCTTTTTAGACCCAAAAAAGAAACCATGACCTCTATTTCACACTACTCCTCCTCCCTCCTCACCACCCAATTCCCTTTTCTTCTTCTTCTTCAATAAATAAAGCACTACTTGTTTGCTGTTTTCACTTAGGATGAGTTCCAAAATGCGAAGGAAACAGCAGATGTGGTATGTCCCGCAGCCATTGACGCCGCTCATGGAATGGCCCGACAACGAAACCCAAGAAGAAGGGAACAAAAAAGAGAGCCATTGGGAAGTCATACGTGAATGGTTTAGAACACCAAAAACCTCTCCTGCAAATGGTTTTTCTGGTTCACTGGATGGAAACATTCAGGCCAAGAGGCAAGATTTAAAGCTCTTGCTTGGTGTCCTAGGTTGTCCCCTCGCTCCAATTCCCCTTGTCAACGATCCCATTGATGGCCTCCACATGAAAGACATTCCTATGGTATATATATTATACATCACATTCATATATTAATCTTGTTTCTCCTATATTTTATATTCCATTTTGTTCTTTTCTGTTAGATGTCATAACCCTTTTCGTTGATATCAAACAGGAAACTTCCATTGCAAACTATATCATAAAACAATATCTGGCGGCAACTGGATGTCTGAAGCAAGGAAAGTGCGCAAAAACCATGTACGCTAAAGGGATGGTGAAGATGATTTGTTGTGAAACGGAGGTTTCATCAGGGAAAAATGTGAAAACCTTGGGGACAAGAAGTGGGGACAATGGCTGCTTTGTACTTTGGCAAATGTTGCCCGGAAAGTGGTCTCTGGATCTTGTGGTGGGAGGGAATCAGGTCATCGCCGGTAGTGACGGGAAGATTGTTTGGAGGCACTCGCCTTGGCTCGGCACTCATGCAGCCAAAGGCCCCCAACGCCCACTGCGCCGTATCATACAGGTACTTACTTGTAACAAGTTTTATTAAGCATGCATGCATGATCTAATTATCCTTAAAATGGTTGTAATTATGTCGTAGTTCTACACTAATTTGAGGTCCTAATAGCGTTAAACACGGAATCATTATTAGAATCACGACCAAATTTTCTCAAGTTGGAAATATAACTTTATTTGGTATCTCAGTCAATAATCCCGAGATCGATCATAATGAGACATGCCATCTATAGATGAATTGTCATTTTTCTAAGATGGACAACCTTCTATTTTGGATTTCGTGAGATTGAAGAATTTGGCTTCGTTTCACTTTTAATAGACATCATTATATTAGATCGATATGGATTACATGATGTGATTTCTAAAATATTGTGATGAAACATGTGTTCCAAGTCGAACTTTAATTCCTGAATATAAGAAACTGTGACATACAATAGTTGCATTCTATTTTTATGTAAAAACCAAAACCAAGAAACATTAACTTACACAGAACTGGCTAATAAGAATGTCGGACACATTCCTTTAGATAAGTATGTTTTGAATTTTGACATACTTTAACAAAGATAAAGAGTTGTCAAAGTGATCTAGGAAAAGTTCGATGTTGTGGTGTGTTGAGATTAATGTTATGGGTCCAACCAAATTAGCATGATGGAGTATTCAAATTTCTTTACCGGACAAAATATAGAGATTTGAGGAAGTAAGTCATAATCCCGAGAAATGCTATATTTTGGCTGACAATGATAGAGAAACTGTCCCGTGCTTTACCCTACACACGGGGCTTCTTTTTCCGAACACTCTCTGAGATAGGAGATGGCACGTGATAATCTTTGTGACGTCATCTGTGATCGAACATAACTATTGGTCTTCTTGGGATTGCCGTGTACTGTTACTAAAGTGCATTCTACATTATCCTTTGCCCTTTAACTTTTCCTTTTTGCAACTTTTGTTAATAATGTCGCATTTATTGCATCATAACCTTGCTTTTCTTGTCTTTTTCCCTACCCTTCCCTCTTCTTTCTTTTTTCCACTTGTTCTCATGTGTTTGTTTTTTCTGTCAAAGAGAAAAAGGAACCCCAGCAACTCTTTTCTTTGCTTTTCTTTTTTCAATAACTGAAGAAAACATTGAGCTACAGCATACCACTTGTTCAGATGTATAAACCCTATGTGGTCTGATCCAACCTTGCCTTTTCTGCCTTCCTCCAAGATAGGACAGCAATTTTTTAACATAGTTTTAGTTCAATACATACTTGGGAAACTCTCACATTTATGAAATTCATAGTGAATCACAAAAGTACGTGGAGCTTTTCGAAATATTATAAAATGGCTTTCAGAACGATGACGAATTTAAATTCAAGAGAGAATGTACATATATATATATATATAATTTTTTTTTTTTCCTTTCAAACAAGAAAAAATCACTTGAAGATATGGCCAAAAAGAAAAGGGCAGTTAAATATGCCATCATGAACTTGAAAAATTCATAAGCAAGTGTAGTTCATCATCAATCATCTTAGATTGCCTTAGATCGTGCTGTTCATGATTCACTCAATTATTTTTTGGCTATATCATGAATCTTATACAGGGCCTAGATCCGAAAACAACAGCCAGCTTATTTGCTAATGCCCAGTGTTTGGGGGAGAAACAAATTGGGCATGATGACTGCTTTGTCCTAAAAGTATGCGCCGATCGAGCAGCTGTCATGGAAAGAAGCGAGGGCCCGGCTGAGATAATCAGGCATGTATTGTATGGCTATTTTTGCCAAAAGAGTGGCCTCCTTGTATACTTGGAGGATTCCCACCTCACCAGGGTACAAACCCCAGAAAATGAAATTGTGTATTGGGAGATCAGCATTGGAAGTAGCATTGGTGACTACAGAGATGTGGATGGTGTGCTAATTGCTCATCAAGGAAGGTCCATTGCCACAGTTTTCCGATTTGGAGAGTTGTCCCAGCAACATAGTAGGACAAGAATGGAAGAAGTTTGGACCATTGATGATGTTGTGTACAATGTTCCGGGGCTTTCTCTGGACTACTTCATCCCTCCTGCTGATATCGTCCATAACATGCACTCCCCATAATTAACTAACAAAATTTAGGATGTTTTTCCTGATCTTCTCTTATGTTTTTTTTCCTAATCACAATATTGGTGGGTTGAGGGTGTAATTTTTCACTTAAATGTGTTTAGAATAGTAGGGGCCGGATGGTTAAGATTTCCAGTTATTATGCTAAAATGAGCAATTTAAACAGTGGAAGGAATAAAGGGGTTTGGTGTTTTTTTTTTCTTTCTTTCTTTTGTAAGTAGGGGGGTTGGTGTTTCTAATGCATTGTTATTAAGAAAATGCCTTGTGCTAAAATTGCATTCATATTTCCAAAATTTTCCGTTTGTTTGCTGCTAAAAATGTAACAACGATACATCATGTGGAGAGCCCCTAGATCGATCTGCAAACCAACTCCTACGGTTCAGTTTGGTGCCTAGACCAAAGATTGAAACCTAGCGCTATCAGTCCTTCTCAAATTGAGGCCGCATGCATGCATTGACCATCTAGGGTCGTGACGATTGGTGGCAAACAGTACTACCAGCTCGATCGATTATCATCGAAAGATATCTCTCATTTGTTGCAGTAGTTTAATGATATATAGAAACTGATCTGAAACTTAGATCTGCCTAAAAAAGTGACTTGTAACTCAATGTGTAACTCGAACTTATCTTGATTGAAAAGTGATTCATGCTTTGTTGGTTAAATAAATCCTCTGTGAATATGAAAGTATGGTCAAGAATTAAATAATACAATTCATATAAAATCCGACTTATCTTATCTTCACAACGAATAAGCTTGTATAAAGATCAACTCAACAAGTAAACTTCCTCGTCTATATTGTCACAAACTAAGTACATATATATTATGATGCCGGATCGGAATAGAAGATTATTCTTATGACTACATATATATTATGATGCCGGATCAGAATAGAAGATTATTCTTAGACTAGCTAACAATGGAAGTTAGGGATTGAGATTGAGAAAAATCACGAACAGAGAGAAATTATGAGATAAATAAGGTTTAGGATAACCATAAATCAAAGATCCCCTTTTGAAGCCCATAAGCGAGGCTTAAATAATTAATAAAAAATGAAAAAATTGTAATTAAAGCCAAACAATAGAATACAAAATAAGATAACTATGGCTAATATCTAGCCTAAGAATCCGGAATAAAATCATTACTAAAAATAAACATTATCATTAAATAAAATTAACCAAAATAAAAGAGTTGACTAAAATTGATGATTTGGAAGTAAAAAAGGCTGATTTTGGGGTCATGTGTGTAGAAAAGAGCGACTCCTCCTCGCCCAACTGAGGGATAAATCTCCTCACCCATCCAAGGGATAAAGAGGGATAAGTCTCTTCACCCAATTTGCCGCTCCTCGCCCAAGTCTTTATCTCTTCTTGCCAGGTTTGTGCTGGTCTACCTTCTTGAAGTAGTTCAATGCTTTTAAGGTTGCATTTGTCAGCTACATCAGCCTCCCTGGGTTGGAAAGAACTCACCCTTGAGTTCACGCCATCGTCGACAAAGCAGGGTCTGATCAGGTGTTTGACGTTGAACACATTTGAAGTTCTCACATGACTGGGAAGACGTAGTTTGTATGCATTTTTATTGATCTTTTAGAGAACTTCAGAAGGTCCAATCTTCCTATCCTTTAGCTTATTGTACTCACTAACAGGAAAATGATCATGGGTTAGTACAGCCCAAACAAGATCTCCAACTTCAAAAAATGTGACGGCCCCAACTCCCACGTACGGCCACGTGGAAATCAAGACGTCGGGATGATGACAATACGGGTCACACATCCCATCGCCAAGTGCCAAAAGTGTGTGTACATGCAATATGTGTACAATTAAAAACACGCAGCGGATAAGAAAGTCATATAACTAAGTACTAGAATTTTTGTTTAAATACAAACCAGTTTAAAACACACGTAAATAAAATATTACACGTTCAACAAAATCTCAAATCCAAATACATACCAATAAAAACAACTACAAATATAATGCAATAAAAGCACTCCAAGTCACTCCTCCGGCGGAGCCGCCTCCTCGGGCTCAGCCTCCTCTTCCTCTACATCTGCATCAAAATCTACGGTACCAAAAATGGTGCCGCAGGTAAGTAATAATCCAAACGCCGCAAGATAAAAACATATTAAAACCACAACAATATGCATGAAAGTATGCCCAATGCACATGTCCCAAAACCACATTTTTCCACGCACACCAAAAGTCTCATTTGGCCCAAAATATTTCCTTTAAACTTTCATCGCCATTATCCCAGAAAATGGCCCAAAATCAAAGTCTCAAAACCATTTTCCATTTTTCCTTAACCGAATGCACCATGACCTCCCTTAGGGGTCATCCGCAAGCCCTGGCTCCCATCGTCACACCATGGGTAACGACCATGCGTGTGGTTTCGTAACGAGCGATGCCCAGTTCCGCGCCCCGCGCGTTCGTAGCCAAGCATCCTCTAGCCCCCGCCAGCAGAGGGGCCACGGAGCCGGTACGAGAGTGTTACCATCCCGCCCGCTCCCGTTGTCGCCCAGTGACAACCCAGGGGACGTCACTCAATATATTGCGCTCCCGAGTGACCAGAGGAGCTCCACCGAGATAATACCCCATCTCGGCTTGGGGTCGTGATACACACGCACCCAAAAATCCATTTAACTCGCGAAAACCCAGTTTCAATATATACCACATGTATATGCGTGCACAATGCAATGCCAATAAAATCACACAACTTGACCAACATATTCCAAACATCAATAACAACCAAACAATCAGCTCCGACCTCAAATCCAACCGACCCCCGACTCCTCGGACTCAGTCCGGAATAACCAACCAGATCACAAATAATTATTGTAAAGGCAATAATATATTTAAATCTAAAACGAAGTTTGGAAAATACTTACAGTGCTATATATTAATTTTCGATGGATCGGCGAGACGTAACAGTGCAAATTCACTGTGGCCGTGGGTTGTAAAATACCCACTTTTGAACGGGGACAAACCAAGACTCGGGATTGATAGGGAATGACTTAGGGGTGTTTATGAAGCTAGTGAAAGTAAAGGTTGGCCGTGGGTGGCGGCGAAAACGGCGGTGGAATGGCTTAAACACCAAAATCGGAAACTAGCTCGTGGGAGCTGCTCCGGCAACGGATCGAGGCAGGAAATGGGTGGGTTAGGACAGCAAGGAGCCGGTGATGAAGTGGTGAAGAGGTGGTGGCCGGAGGTGGAGCGACGGCGGCAAATCGAAGGAAAAGCCGCTCGGCTTGAAGGTGGTTTTCCGGCTAAACAGTGGCACGGATGGAGATGAAACTTGGTGGGGTGGTTCACCGGAGGGAGGGGAACAGATTGGTGGTGGTGGTGAGGAGTCCAACAACTGATCCAACGAAAACAACTTTAAAACCAATAAAACCAAGAAAATATTTTAAACACAACATAAAGCTAAAATATAATAAATAACTAGTAAAAACTAACTATTTAATTTTAAATCCAAAGATAAGCTAAAATAAATTAAACAGCAATTTAAACTCAACAGCAATTAAAATTCGATAATTTAAAATAAAATAAATATTATTTTAATTAAATTAAAATATTCATTCAGTGAAAATACACGTAAAAACGGGGTATCACAAAAAATACCTGGCGGCGACAATTGTCAGTGTGAAACTTGTACTTTGCATTGCTCACCTAAATTGCTTGTTTGACTTGGTCGTGTACTCCCTGAAGGTGTTCTACCATCTCCTCGGTCTTGATGTTTAGTAGACCAATCTGTGGGACAGGGTAGTCCCATGGCGGATTAGGACCGTAAACAACTTCAAATGGCCTCAACCTAGTAGTTCGGTTCTTGGATTAGTTGTAAGCAAACTCTGCCTGCGATATGGCAAGGTCCCACTGTTTTTGTGATGCCCCCAACTCCCACGTACGGCCACGTGGAAATCGAGACGTCGGGATGATGACAACACGGGTCACACATCCCATCGCCAAGTGCCAAGTGTGTGTGCAGGCGACAAAAGTGCACGAAGAAACACGCAGCGAATAGCAAAGACATATAACTAAGTACCAAAATTTTTGTTTAATTACAAACCAGCTTAAAACAAGCGTAAAAAAAATATTACATGTTTAACATCATCTTAAATCCAAATACATACTAATAAAAACATTGACGAATATGATATATAAAAAGGGTCATCCAAGCTACTCCTCTGGCGGAGCCGCCTCCTCAGGCTCAGCCTCCTCCTCATCAAGATCTGCATCAAAATCTACGGTACCAAAAAAATGGTGCCGCAGGTAAGTAAAATCCAAACATCGCAAGATAAAACATATTACTACCAAAACAATATGCATGAAGTATGCCCAATGCACATGTCCCAAAAACCATATTTTTCCACGCACGCCAAAAGTCCCATTTGGCCCAAAACCTTTTCTTTAAAACACACCTTGCCATTATCTCACATAATGGCCCAAAACGAATCTTAAAACCATTTTCCATTTCTCCTTAATCGAATGCACCATGACCTCCCCTAGGGGTCATCCGCAAGCCATGGCTTCATAACAAGCGATGCCCGGTTCCGCGCCCTGCGCATATGTAGCCAAGTATCCTCAAGACGAGCGATGTCCAGTTCCGCGCCCCGCGCGTACGTAGCCAAACATCCTCTAGCCCCCGCCAGCAGAGGGGCCACGGAGTCGGTGAGTAGGGCGATGCCTGGTTCCGCGCCCGGCGCGTAAGTAGCCAAGCTGTGACACCCCCAAATTCCGCTTGGGATTGAACGGACATTTGAAGCATCGAGACATGCAACACAAGGTTACCTGCCCCCGTTCATGACATATAAGATGCAATGTTCCTAACATGCATCTAGCATTATGCAATATTCGCAGCGGATAATCTTTTTCTTTAGCAATACTATGCACCAAACTAAATATATCCCAAATACTTGAAACATAATTCATACATAAAGGCATACTAAAAAGCCGTGATCATCACACTAGTCCAAAATGGTTGTGATCAAAAGAATACTTGAGATACAACTCCAAAAGTACAAGTATTAACCTAAGTTAAATACTATACCATCATCAACATCGCACCGTGGCCTAGTCGACCGTATTCAGTTGGTCAGATTCCAATTCTCCTTTGGGTCCTGTAACAAGATCTACCATTCGGGGGAATGGTAGTTGGGACTACCACAGTGAGATTTGATTACAAATCTCAGTAAGTTAACATAAAACTCACACACAGGTTAAAAATGCATGCATGGCAGTAAAAGCATAAATGCATAATTATAGTCATACATAAACATAGTATAACTTGACATATAGCATGACTTAACCAGAACTTAAGCGTGAACTGAACTTGACTTAACATGGCATGAACTTAAGCTTAAAACATAACATGAACAAACAACATAACATGAACGTGAAACATAACATGGACTTGAAATATAGCATGAACGTAAACCTGCATAACATAAATAAGAACTTGAAAATAACATAAACTTGAACATAACATGTACGTGAGTATAACATAACATGGACTTGATCTAAAACTTGACTTATCATGTATTTGATCTGAAACTGGACTTAACATAGACTTGGAATCTTATTCAATTGTCTTGATTAATAAGTGCGTTAATACGTACTCCACAGTTGTTGTGGTCCCACGTATTCAAGTAACATAAAACATAATACGTACTCCACAGTTGTTGTGGCCCCACGTATTCTACATGTCACAATTGCTGTGTCTCATGTAGTGTATGCTCCACAGTTGTTGTGGCCCCATACTTCATGCTCCACAGTTGTTGTGGCCCCATGAATACACATAACATAAAATATAATACGTACTCCACAGTTGTTGTGGCCCCACGTATTCTACATGTCACAATTGCTGTGTCTCATGTAGTGTATGCTCCACAGTTGTTGTGGCCCCATACTTCTATGTAACATAAAATATAATACGTACTCCACAGTTGTTGTGGCCCCACGCATTATAAGTAACATAAATATAATACGTACTCCACAGTTGTTGTGGCCCCACGCATTATAAGTAACATAAAATATAATACGTACTCCACAGTTGACTTGTGGCCCCACGCATTATAAGTAACATAAAATATAATACGTACTCCACAGTTGTTGTGGCCCCACGCATTATAAGTAACATAAATATAATACGTACTCCACAGTTGTTGTGGCCCCACGCATTATAAGTAACATAAAATATAATACGTACTCCACAGTTGTTGTGGCCCCACGCATTATAAGTAACATAAATATAATACGTACTCCACAGTTGTTGTGGCCCCACGCATTATAAGTAACATAAATATAATACGTACTCCACAGTTGTTGTGGCCCCACGCATTATAAGTAACATAAATATAATACGTACTCCACAGTTGTTGTGGCCCCACGCATTATAAGTAACATAAATATAATACGTACTCCACAGTTGTTGTGGCCCCACGCATTATAAGTAACATAAGATATAATACGTACTCCACAGTTGTTGTGGCCCCACGCATTATAAGTAACATAAATATAATACGTACTCCACAGTTGTTGTGGCCCCACGCATTATAAGTAACATAAGATATAATACGTACTCCACAGTTGTTGTGGCCCCACTTGTAATACGACGTAACATAAAATATGGCACCATCGGCGTTAGTGCCTGGCGCGCTCCGGTGACCAGTTACTTAGGCCCCATTCGCAACCTGTTGACTGTACTTCGTCAACCCAGGGAATTTCACACCTATTTAGACACTCCAGCGTGAACAAAGGAGTTCCACTAGGATATTACCCCATCCTAGCATTTAGGGTCGTGATTGACATGAATAACTTAACTTGAACATGATCTGAAACTTATATGAACTTTACATAAGGTGAACCACGCTTGAGTCCGTGGCACCGCATAACATAACTTGTGGTGAACATGCTTAGATCCGTGTCACCCTTAACATAACTTGTGATGAACACGCTTAGGTCCGTGCCATCCTTAACATAACTTGTGGTGAACACGCTTAGGTCCGTGTCACTCTTAAATATCTTATCTTTCTTAATACATAAGATATTATTTAATATCATGAACTTTTCTAACATGGCGTATACTTGTAAATGGCACAATATGATTTAAACATAAACATTCCATGACATACATGTAACATATGACATACTTAACATGGCATACTTATAACATACAACATTGCATGACATAAAAGATTTTGTAACAGATAAATATTCATAAAAGAATAAATCATGCGTAACAGATAAACATGTAATGACATGACATATATGATAACATACATACATAAATTGTAGTTCCCTTACCCATCATACATACACAATAAACTGATAGTAAGTTAGAAGACTAACTTACCTCGATCGTCGCGTTCTATGAGAATAGAGCGCGAAACACGAGGAACTGCACAACAGCTGGAAGAGGAACACTCAAGTCCTTAAGATTTTCAATTCTGAACTCAATTGCCATATTGTGAGCACTTGCAACACTACGGGCAACGTGAGGTTTCACTATACTCGAAAGAGATAATTTGACTTCAGAAAACCTTTGCACTAAAACAAGTTCATTAAAATTATCAATAATAACCAACAAACAATTCCTTTCTCAATCCATATACTCTTAGCCATAGTCAACCACAAGATGACACCAGTCACCCCAGACTATAATCCATAACACCACTGCTTCGGGACACTGTCATACAGTTTCCCAACACTACACCATACGCTCCACACTTCTCTGCTACGCCATCCAACCCTTCGTGACACGCCATCCGGTGTATCACGACTTAGTACAGAGTACACTCACGTGAACTCTCTTCCATTCACACTACAAAACCCATCACTGCGATACACGTCTCACGGTGCATCGCTACGCGACACGGAGTACGCGCTACGCGTACTTCCTTCGCTACAACACTCATCAACACGATGCACATCACCATACGCCAACACAGGAGTACACTACATGCGTACTCCCTTCCTTCTACGACCCACATCACTACAGCGCACGTCGCGCGGCGCGTCGCTGCATTACACAGAATACGCTACACGCGTATTCTCTTCACACAACCCGCCGTATCACATCTACGGCATCCATCTCACGCCTATACTTCACAGCACAGTCCACAAAACTACAAAATCAAGCCTAACACTTCACAACCACACTTCGTTTCACAACTACGCAGCGAACTCCACAAACACTAACTACACAGTCTACAGCCAACCAAATCAACTATGTTAAACATAAATAACTAAAGATAGAGGGTTAAGACGAGAGAGATGTGATTGCTGTCGGGAAAGAATCCAAAACTGATAATTTTAGCGGGCTGTTACATCCTCCCCTCCTAAAAAGAAGATTTCGTCCTCGAAATCGACGCAAGTACAAACGTAAAACACGCTTAAAACACTGTAGATAGTTTGAAAAAAAAAAAGAACCGTCCGTCACCCGACAAGTGCTGCAAAGTCTAGGGGCCTACTCTATGAATTTAATACAGCTAGGATTTGAACAAACGCCTGATGTTGATACAACCGTGATTGAAGGCTTTGAGTTTCTATAAAGAAACAGGATCATCTTCATCCATCGGAAAAAAAAAACATCGCTTCTTGACCTGTGTTTTGTTTTTCCATAACAAAATAATGGCTGGGCAAAACTCTTCCACTAATGTTCCAGACTTGAATCAGGAACCCTTGACGCATCAACCATCAATCTTTTCTCCTGAGGTCGTCAATACTACGATAGGAGCAGCGAACTGTTCTTCTAGTAGGACTGATTCTGAGATTATTACAGAATCATGGAAGCTCAGTAGTCAATATGCTGCCTCTGTTACGATCATGTCTCGGAGGTTACTGGCGAGGGTAAGTGAGATTGATCATCTTAACATCCAAATATCTGAGTTACAACAGAAGCTTGCTAATAAGGATAGAGAAAATAAAAGGCTACAGCAAGAAAACCAAGAGTTGAAGAAATTTGCAGATTGGTATGCTCATGATCTGCAACCACGAATAGAAGAGCTGGAACGAGAAAGGATTCAGATACAGGGTCAACATCGGCAGATAACAGCAGAGGTTCATCGTTTTCTAGAGAAATAGGGACAAACTACTGTTAATCTAGCTGGCTTAGTAAGAAACTTTTGACAAAGCGTGTCCAGCATATCTTGTATTTCTTTTGACTAAATAAGATTTGAAGAGAAACTAGTTTGTCTTCTTCTTTATGTTATCTCTATAAAGTCAGTCTTCAACTCAATCCAATATGCATCAAAACTTATTCTCATCTCTATAACTCCTCTGCATTCCTTCAACATTCTCGCCTTAAGTTTTCAGTTCTTTTCTCAATGGCTCAATCTTCTAACATTTCCCTAGATCCATCCATGAGGTATTCAGCACCTCAACCTCCTGTCCTTTCTGCAGCTGCCATTGGTGCCATGATGCAGCAAGAAAATACTAGTATGGCTAATAAGTCAGACTCCGATGCTATCTATGACTTGGTGAGTCTTGGGACTCGCTACTCATCCTCTATTGTGGCTTTTTCCCAGCGGGTACAAGCCAAAAACAATGAGGTTGAAAGGCTTAAAGAACAAATTGCTGTACTACAACGAATTGTTCAAGAGTCTCACACCAGGGAAGGAATCCTTCGGCAGCAGAATAAACAGCTGAAAACTCTACTGGATTCTTCATTCCGCTTGCCAGTTCCCATGAATAGGGATGATATGATATTGTATGAAGAGAGTGAGCGTCTCCAACATGAGGCTAAGAACCTCAAGTTTATGTAGAAGCATTTTTTTTTTAAAATATCTCTCTATATTTATGAACTCTGGTTTATCCTTTAAGAGATATTCGTAACATGCTTCATATCTATTTCTCTTCTAATCATACATATTCTATCTTCTGGTAAAGGTTTTGCGAATATAACTGCTAACTGATCATGTGTGTTTGTGAACTCTATTACTATATTGCTTTTCTGCACATGATCTCGAAGAAATTCAAGCCTAATGAAGACTAAAATCTCAAGCCTAGTATTTGGTGCATTTCCTAAGGACATGTGGATTTACAACCCAGAGACGTATTGCTCTGATACCACCCTGTGACGCCCCCAAATTCCGCTTGGGATTGAACGGACATTTGAAGCGTCGAGACATGCAACACAAGGTTACCTGCCCCCGTTCATGACATATAAGATGCAATGTTCCTAACATGCATCTAGCATTATGCAATATTCGCAGCGGATAATCTTTTTCTTTAGCAATACTATGCACCAAACTAAATATATCCCAAATACTTGAAACATAATTCATACATAAAGGCATACTAAAAAGCCGTGATCATCACACTAGTCCAAAATGGTTGTGATCAAAAGAATACTTGAGATACAACTCCAAAAGTACAAGTATTAACCTAAGTTAAATACTATACCATCATCAACATCGCACCGTGGCCTAGTCGACCGTATTTAGTTGGTCAGATTCCAATTCTCCTTTGGGTCCTGTAACAAGATCTACCATTCGGGGGAATGGTAGTTGGGACTACCACAGTGAGATTTGATTACAAATCTCAGTAAGTTAACATAAAACTCACACACAGGTTAAAAATGCATGCATGGCAGTAAAAGCATAAATGCATAATTATAGTCATACATAAACATAGTATAACTTGACATATAGCATGACTTAACCAGAACTTAAGCGTGAACTGAACTTGACTTAACATGGCATGAACTTAAGCTTAAAACATAACATGAACAAACAACATAACATGAACGTGAAACATAACATGGACTTGAAATATAGCATGAACGTAAACCTGCATAACATAAATAAGAACTTGAAAATAACATAAACTTGAACATAACATGTACGTGAGTATAACATAACATGGACTTGATCTAAAACTTGACTTATCATGTATTTGATCTGAAACTGGACTTAACATAGACTTGGAATCTTATTCAATTGTCTTGATTAATAAGTGCGTTAATACGTACTCCACAGTTGTTGTGGTCCCACGTATTCAAGTAACATAAAACATAATACGTACTCCACAGTTGTTGTGGCCCCACGTATTATACGTAACATAACATGTCTTATCTTTCTTAATGCATGAGATATTATTTAATATCATATACTTTTCTAACATGGCGTATGCTTGTAAATGGCACAATATGATTTAATCATAAACATTTAATGGCATACATGTATCTTATGGCATACTTAACATGGCATACTTATAACATACATCATTGTATGACAGAAAAGATTATGTAACAGATAATTATTCATGAGAGATTAAATCATACGTAGCAGATAAACATGTAATGACATAGCATGACATGGCATATACGATAACATACATACATAAATTGTAGTTCTCTTACCCATCACACATACACAATAAACTGATAGTAAGTTAGAGGCTAACTTACCTCGATCGTCGCGTTCTATGAGAATAGAGCGCGAGACACGAGGAACTGCACAACAGCTGGAAGAGGAACACTCAAGTCCTTAAGATTTTCACTTCTGAACTCAATTGCCATATTGTAAGCACTTGCAACACCACGGCCAACTTGAGGTTTCACTATACTCGGAAGAGATAAATTGACTTCAGAAAGCCTTTGCACTAAAACAAGTTCATTAAAATTATCAATAACAACCAAACAAACAACTCATTTCTCAATCCATATACTCTTAGCCATAGTCAACCACAAGATGACACCAGTCACCCCGGACTATAATCCATATCATCACTGCTTCGGGACACTGTCATACAGTTTCCCAACACTACACCATACGCTCCACACTTCTCTGCTACGCCATCCAACCCTTCGTGACACGCCATCCGGTGTATCACGACTTAGTACAGAGTACACTCACGTGAACTCTCTTCCATTCACACTACAAAACCCATCACTGCGATACACGTCTCACGGTGCATCGCTACGCGACACGGAGTACGCGCTACGCGTACTTCCTTCGCTACAACACTCATCAACACGATGCACATCACACGATGCATCGCCATACCACACGGAGTACACTACATGCGTACTCCCTTCCTTCTACGACCCACATCACTACAGCGCACGTCGCGCGGCGCGTCGCTGCATTACACAGAATACGCTACACGCGTATTCTCTTCACACAACCCGCCGTATCACATCTACGGCATCCATCTCACGCCTATACTTCATAGCACAGTCCACAAAACTACAAAATCAAGCCTAACACTTCACAACCACACTTCGTTTCACAACTACGCAGCGAACTCCACAAACACTAACTACACAGTCTGCAGCCAACCAAATCAACTATGTTAAACATAAATAACTAAAGATAGAGGGTTAAGACGAGAGAGATGTGATTGCTGTCGGGAAAGAATCCAAAACTGATAATTTTAGCGGGCTGTTACACAAGCACCCCTAGTCCCGCTCCCGTCGTCGCCCAGCGACAATTCAAGGGAGGCACTCAGTATATTACGCTCCCGACTGACCAGAGGAGCTCCACCGAGATAATAACCCATCCCGGCTTGGGTTCGTGAGACACAAGCACCCAAAGACAATTTAACTCATGAGAAGCCCATTTTCAATAAAACGCACATGATCATGTATGCTCAATGCCATGCAATTAAAATCACATAAAATAACCAACACACCCCAAACATCAATATCAACCAACAAACAACTCCTTCCTCAATCCATCCGACCCCCGAACTCCTCGGACTCAGTTTGGAATCAACAAACCAACCAGATGACAAAATAAATTATTGGAAAGGCAATAATACATTTAAATCTAAAACGAAGTTTGGGAAAATACTTACAGCGCTATATATGATTTTTAGAAGGTTCGGCGCGCAGCAAACGGTGAGCGGAAAGCAACGTAACAGTGTAAATGCACTGTAGCCGTGGGTCGCAAAATACCCACTTTTGAACGGGGACAAACCAAGAGACCAAATTGATAGGGAATGATCTAGGGATATTTATGAAGCTAGTGGAAGCGAGCTTTGGCCGTGGGTGGCGGCGAAAATGCCGGTAGAAGGCAAAAACGGGTAAATCGGAGTTGAGCTCGTGGGAGCTGCTCTGGTGACCGATCGAGGCCGATGATGGGTGGGTTAGGACGGCAAGAGGTAGGGGAAGAAGTGGTGAAGAGGTGGTGGCCGGAGGTGGAGCGATGGCGCCGGAAACGGCTCAAAACCGTGCGGCTTAGATGGGTTTTTCCGGCTAAACGGCAGCACGGTTAGGGGAGATTTTCGGTGGGGGTGTTCACCGGCTGGAGGGGCAACTTTTGGTGGGGGTGGTGTTGGCCACGTCGGCCGGACGGCGGTGGGCTGGGGGGAGGGTGCAGACGGCGATGGGAAGAGGAGAGAGAGAGAGAATCGCGCAGGGGGGAAAGAAGGAAGAAGAAGAAAAAAAAAAGAAAAAAAAAGAAGAAAAAAGAAAAAAAGGGAAAGAAAAAGAAAAGAAAAAGAAAAAAGGAAAAAGAAAAGATGAGGGAAAGAAATGAGGTCCAGTCCTCACTTTTGGAGTCCAACGACTGATCCAACGAAAATAACTTTAAAAGCAATGAAACCAAGAAAATATATTAAACACATCGTTAAGCTAAAATATATTAAATAACTAGTGAAAACCAACTATT
Organism: Carya cathayensis; assembly: GCA_011037825.1. Taxonomy (NCBI): domain Eukaryota; kingdom Viridiplantae; phylum Streptophyta; class Magnoliopsida; order Fagales; family Juglandaceae; genus Carya; species Carya cathayensis. Next base: position 942,040 of record QGSO01000334.1, on the reverse strand, counting down.
AAATTTTAAATCCAAAAACAAGTTAAAATAAATTAAACAGCAATTTAAACTCAACAGCGAATAAAATCTAATTAAAATCTGATTATTTAAAATACAAGCACTATAATATTAATTAAATTAAAATATTCATTCAGTGAAAATACACATAAAAATGGGGTATCACATCCTCCCACCCTTAAAATAAATTTCGTCCTCGAAATTTGCGAGATCAAACATCAACGCCAGCAGGATACAATACACAACTCAGAGTATACTTGAGAAAATCACTCCATCAGCCATTTCCACACAAGTATGATTAAAGCTATTATACTCCTAGAGCAATTCCATCATATTTGCACTAATCTCCCAAAGACGCATGACGTATAGAACTCTCAAGCGGCCACGCAAACCGAAATCACCATATCATCGAGAACATCAAAACCTACCCAAGTAAATTCCAACAATTAGTATCTTTCCACAATAAGCTGTGTTGACCTCAATCAACTTCTGTGCTATAACCTCCAAACCTTCATTGTACGCCATATCTTGGTAACCTAATGGTCACTTCTCAAAATAAACTATCAATCAACGTAATTTGCTTAACCAAAATATTACTCTCCAATTATAAGTATCTTCTCGAAATTTCGAGTCATCACTAATTACCCAAATTCAACACAAAATTTAAATATCTAATTATCTCCAAAAATCACGCTTCCGTGCACACTCTAATAACTCGCCAAAAAGCATTGCACTTAACCCCTGAGTCCTACTGCTTATTACCTCATGTATCTGGTTAGGCTAATCACAGTTGATCCCTAAGCTTCCACTTTCGAGATTTTATTATCCACCACACATGACGACCCAACAATCTCTTTTCAAGTTAAACAAAAGGTCTATAATTCTCCCAACTGGACACTCAAACTTCAAAGGAAAGTATAGTCTCAAAATTAAATTCCTATGTGACCTCAAGTCATAACAAATTCCTGAAGATAGTCTCAACTATTAATCCCAACGATCACTCCAATTAGTAACCCACTTCGTCTGTACACTCCAATTAGCTCACCAAGAACTTGAAGTTAAGATCTCTTGAATTTGATACCATCACATCTAATCCACTTCAGTACTCACCAAAGCCACTCCTCTCAAGTCAAAATGAGACTAGAATTTATACTCTCTGAAATCCATACGCCCCCACCACCACTGAAACTGAATCCCAGGTACCCTTAGCTAATACCCAAAAAATCATTCCAACGTATAAATGATCCATTGCTCCCATTTCCAACATCTGTACCTTATCCTCAAAATAAACAAAGTTCATTATCCAAAACCCGCACCATCTATTATCCTTAAACTTGATATAGATCAATCCCAGAACCTATTACAAAAACCTCGAGCTATAACATTCATTTTTCAAAATAGATCGATACATTCAATCCTTAGACAAACACACGAACTAGATTGACATCTTCAATCCTAAAAATATATAAATTAGATCATTACCTTTAATCCCCCAAGAAATATCCTCCTTAATAACTCCTATATCCATCCTTCCACTTTATTCAACTCCATTTATGATTGCAGCCTAATCAATTTCTAAAATAATTC
>QGSO01000334.1:798393-930225 GCA_011037825.1 Carya cathayensis | reverse complement strand
AAAAAAAAAAACATGGAGCCCACACACATGCAGATCATACACGGCACCTTAAGCACACATGAACCAATCGGGCATCACTCACCTAATGCAGCAGATAAAACAAAACCAGCATGCACCGAAAGCAGCAACTACCACCTGCAGAAAAATACAGAACATGCAGAAAAGTCAAGCACAAATGCAAGAAAATCAACTCACGGAAGTCAAGCTCAGCACATGCAGAAGAAGGTCTCATTCGGACAGCTTACACATTCACATGCAGCACACGAAAAAAAAAATGCAGAACAAACAAAGCAGTTCAGCAAAGCAGAAGAAAATTAAACCTGCACCTCAAGCATCAATCACGGAAATACAGCAGCAGCAATTTAGCAGGAAACACATGAAAACTCTATAAAAGGAGGGCAATTTTTTCTTTTCTTCAGATAACAAATGAGAAGTTTTTTTTTCGGTATTACGTTCGGAAGTTTTTTTTGTATTACGTTCAGCACCTGTTTTGTTTTCCTTGAGTTGGTTTTTATTTCCTTTTCTTTCGTTTAGTACTTCTTTTATTTTATCTACTTTCAGTTTTCATTTGCTAGACTTCTTGGTTAACATTGGCTATTCGGCATTTGGATGTTTTTAGGCTGGTTTGGTTATGGACTGATTTTTTTTTTTTTCGTTTTCTTTAGAGAAGCAAGGGAGTCGGCAGCTGTAGTGATTATTTTCGTTCAAGCATTCATTTTTCGTTCAATTCTATAGTTTTACTTCTCATCTTTAGTTTTTATTCTTTTCGGTTGTAGCGTTCTCTTGTTCGTTTTCATCGATTGGAGTTTGCAAGTTTTTTTTTTTTTTTTTCTTTTTCTTTCGTACTTCTTTCTTTTCCGTTCAGTGTTTGGAGAGTTGGAGTGTTAGTTCCTTTTTCTTTAGTTTTGAGAACCAGGTCGGCAATTTTCTTTATTTCTCCTCATGCCATTCCAGACCAAACGGAGTTACATTGTTTTTTTTTTTTTTTCCAAGTTTCCAGTGGGGGCTCGTTTATTGTTTTTTTTTTTTTCGTTCCTGTTAGTTTAGACACAGGCGGCAGCTTTCTTTATTTTTCTTTTCGGTTACGAGCCATTGAGTAGGCAATTTTAGTTTTTATTTTATTTTTTATTTTTACAGAACCATTTGGCAGTTTCCGCTTTTATTATTTTCATTCTAGTTTTCTTTGGTTCCAGACCTTGTTAATTACTGCAAGTTATTTTTTTTTTTACGTTGTTGTTCTTATTTGGTTCATGTTTCATTTTTACGTTGGAGACAATTTTTCTTCATTCGTACTGTTCTTCTTCTCTATTTACATTTCCTTGTTCCATTTAGCATTTTAATCGTTTTTCAGTTCAGCATTTCTTTTCTTTCGGATATTTTTCTCTTTTATTTTGGAGTAGAGCATTTTTATTTATTTGTTATCCCTTCTTTCACTTTTATGTTCTCGTGCCATTTTTGTATTTTATTTTGATAATGTTTATTTAATTTTCATAACTTTGTGTCGAATTTTTAATTTGGGGTTTTTCAATATTTAGTGCATGCTTGTTATCTACTTTCTAATCTAGTTTAAATTCTTAATTTAGTTTTATTAATTTCTGAGTTTAATCTATTAGTTATCTACATTCCAATCCGACAAACAAATCTAAAAACATGAATCTAGTCCATGACTAGTAAAATTTCCATCCATTGCACATACCATTTATTTTTTCTTTCTTTGTGAAGTTTTTCACATTTTTTCAACGAGTTTAAATTTTGAGTAAACTTTCCTTGAGGAGACGATCTAGGAATTTATTCCTTATTATTACACGACATCCTCCTGCACTTGGGATAGCATTAGTGCTACTCATTTTTGAGTGAGTCATGTACTGAAAATGACCTTAAACCTGCTAATAATCCGTTCCCAAAAGTCTCAGAAACATAAGGTCTCAACTTCAATCGAATTCAATACCAACAATTAAACCATTGATTCCAAAACCTTGATGGATCTATTTCTTCCGAACCGATAAAAATCATTTTCTAAAATCTATTACTACAACCTCGAGTTAACAATAATTATTTTCTGAACTAAGTCAATACCTACAATCCTCAAAGAAATATATGAGTTAGATCATTACCTTCCATTCTCAAAGAAATGTACCCCAGAAATTTTTTTTTTTCATATCAATAACTTAACTCTGATCAACCCCATTTTAATGGTTGCAAACTAATCTCTCCAGAGTAAATCAAGCTAGCACACTAAGTCTGTAAAACTAAGAACTCAACTCTTATTATAAATTGGTCCTTCAACTCTGCAATTCTAGAACCTTAAATCAAATAAGAATCATTTTTAGAATTTCTAAGATCAATGAGCTTACACCCCATAATAGAACAATCGACTCCCAAAACTTTAAAAATCTAATACATTAAAGGATGATAAATCATTTTCTGAAATCCTCAAGATTTATGGCTTTAATCCAAAACATTCACCTTAAAAACTTGTAAATTTTTAAAACCCCGATTGCCACCAAATTGCTCATCCGAATCAACGAAATTTAAAAACTTGAAATTTAATTATTTCCCTCCAAAGCTTGTCGAACCTAACACCTTAATTACCCAAATCTTATTTCCTAAAATCTATAAGACCTCAAACCTTAGATAAAATTCTCTTAAACCAATCCTTAAAGTTTGTTGAACCTACACTCTCCTATTCTATAACCTCTTTACATAAATTCTACAAAACCCAAGGCCTCGATCGGAGACTTTCATCAAATTACTTGCGTAATCCTTTTACCAAAGCCACATTTGGACCCATTCTTGGTCCTTTCCAACTTGATGGCAGTGATGAACTCCTGGAGATGAAGCCTGACGATCTATGCATAATACATTACAAGTCAATAAGGGAGCGAGTATAGGAAGGAGAAATCGATTTGGTTTGAGAATTATGCGACTTAGCAGGGTGGGTTGTGCTAAAAGAGGAAAGGTGCTCCTCTACAAGACTACAAAGGATGCTGTAACACGTATTCATAATTGGAGGTTTATCATCAATCAAACATATAAATTCTATTGAAATACTTTTCAAAAACTGGTTTTAGCGAAACGAATCGTTTTACGTGAAAAGCTCTGCTAGGGCTTCACGTTTTGTTTCCTCAGTTTCTGCTCTTCACGTAACCTGCATGGCGGCCGTTGATGGCCAGCCACCCATGGCTGGTCCTCTACGGTCGTTCGCTGATCTGGTTTCGTCCGCGCCCCAGCCACTGCCAGAGGTGGTTGTCCCTTTCCGGCAACCAAAGTTATAGATGGTGAAACTTATTTCTCCTTCTCATCCGAGGAACTTGCCAAAACTGCAGATCCTTTCAGATTTTCTATGGTAGTGAAGTTTCTGAGACAAAGGCCATCCCTGACTGCATCCGTGCCTTCATACGAAACCGCTGGGGTTTGTCCTCCTTGCCTGTAGTTTCTGCCATGCAACGACCAAGAAACATTTTCATTCGGATGTCTAATGAATCTGATTTACATAAAGCTTTGTCTAGAGAATCTTATGATATAGAAGGAATTCCATACCGTGCCTTTGCTTGGACTCCAGAGTTTGATGAAGACATTGAGCCGCCGACAGTACCAGTTTGGGTGTTTTTGCCGGGTCTTCCACCCAACTTCTATCACTCCTCCCTCTTAAAGATTCTGACGGCACCGATCGGGAATTATATACACCGTGATAATCCTACGAAGTGTGCTACCCGCACGGATGGTGCCCGAGTTTGTCTTGAAGTTGATGCCTCTCAGCAGCCAATCTCCCATTTCTGGATAGGTATTCCTGGAATGCCAAGAAGCCGCAGGCAAGAGATACTTTACGAGACTCTGCTGGCTTATTGCTTGCAATGTCGATGCCAAGGTCATAATCAAAGAACCTGTAGAAACGGAGAGGAGAAAAAACATACGGGCAAAGGAGGTAAAGTTTGGAAAAAGAAAGTTGAAAAACAGAGCACAAAGGAAGATAATATAAACGGTGGTTTTCTGAATACAGGGGATGTGCCTCACTCGAAAAATATTGAGAAGAACGTGGCATCTTTTGTTGGTGTTGTCTCTGCCGAACAAGGAGAATCCAGTAAGGACCCTCATTCCATATTGGTACAAGCTGATGCAATTAAGAGATTGGAAGATGTGCAGCAGATTAAAGAAAATTCAAAACAATCTGCGTTAATAGAGACTAATCACGTCCTGGTCGGTGAAATGCCTATAGTTGACCAGGATGCTGCGGGTCTAGAGACTGTGTGCATTTCTTCGTTCGGTTTGTGTGAGGAAAATCATGAAGGTCTGCAGTCACATTCGGGTGCTGAAGTCTTGGGGTGTTCCTTGAAGTCGACAGGACTTGCACCCGTGTTAGAACAAGGTATAATTGGGCCCATCTCCAATGTTCAATCTGATACGTTCATTCTTGAAGAACTTGACGAGAAAGACTTTGAAAATACTGCCCATGATGGGCCTGCCATGATTCTGGACGAAAGGGAACCAAACTGTGAGGAGATCGAACGTAATCAAACCTGTTCTGATGGGCAAGTTTGTTCGGACTCTGATTCTGAAGGGGACTTGGAACATTTAGCTAAAAACAACCTGGTGGTCTCGGACTCTGATATTCCTTCGGGACTTAAACGGAATGGGAAAGGCATCAAACTAAGGGGCTCTTCCAGGGTTGTAAGCAAGCCCTCCCGTCTCAATTTATGAAGGTCTCTTATTTATATTGGAATGCTCGGGGTCTCGGAACGTCGAGAAAGCGTCTTAAAAATTTGGTAAAGAAGTTTCTTCCTAAACTTGTTGTTATTGCTGAGCCTATGGTTAGTAACTCTCGTTTAGATATGTGGCGTGATAGATTGAATTTTGATGGTTGTTGCTCCAATGTTGAGAAAGGTGGGAAATTATGGCTGTTTTGGTCTCAAGATTTAAACCTTATTGTTGAGAACATGGGTGATCAATTTTTGACTGTTAGAATTATTAATCTGAATGACTTCCGTATTACTTTTGTCTATGCGAAATGTTCCTATTTGGAGCGTAGAAGACTGTGGGATTCTCTGATGGGGGCTAATTTTCATCATCTTCCTTGGATGGTCATGGGAGATTTTAACATTATTAGAAATGACTCGGAGCGTAGAGGAGGCAGGCCCAGGTTGGCTTTGGCTATGGAGGAATTTAACAGTTGGGTGGGTTCTTGTGGGCTTCTTGACATGCCTTCCTGTGGGAATTCTCTTTCTTGGTGTAATGGTCATTCTGGTAGATCACGGCACTGGGCTCGTCTTGATCGTTGTTTATTCAACACAGCGGCTCTTGATGCTTTTCCTGATGCTAATATGGAATACTTGGCACGCACTTCTTCTGATCATGCTCCGATGATAGTCTTGTTGGAGAATCAGTTTATTCGGTATGGTTTTCCTTCCTTTAAATTTCAGCAAATGTGGGTTTCTCATGCTCAGTTTTTTGATTGTGTTTCGCACTCTTGGAATATTGATGATGTTGGGGGATCTCGTTTGTATATGCTTGTTACTAAACTTAAACGTCTCAAAATTGCTTTGAGATCTTGGAACAATCATATCTTTGGTAAAACTGCTACTCACATAGCGGCTCTTGAGGATCGTATAAAGGGCTTGGAGGTAAGTTTACAATCTGAGTATGCTGAAGACGTGGAGGATGATCTTGTTGCCTCCCAGTTGGAGCTTTCAGTCTGGTTGAATAGGGAAGAACAGCGCCTAGCCCAACAAGCCAAACAACGTTGGATACAGAAGGGTGAAGCAAATTCTGCTTTTTTCCGTGCTGTCAGTCGTCGTAATCATAAAGAGGTTAAAATGATGCAGCTAGAGGATGGTTCCTTTCTCTCCTCACCTGAACAAATTCATGACGGGGCTATCTCTTATTTCTCTAACTTCCTGAAAGCAGGTAATAGTCGTGATGAACCTAATCTGGAGGACTTAGTTCAACCGATTATTTCTCAAGATGACAACGACCTCCTTTCTTGTGTTCCTTTATCTCAAGAAGTCTATGATGCTCTTTGCTCCATTTCGGAAGATAGTAGCCCGGGTCCTGACGGTTTTGGGTCGGGCTTCTATCGATCTTGTTGGCACATTGTTGGTACTGATGTTGTCGCTGCTGTGTCAGAGTTTTTTCAAGGTATGGCTCTCCCCCGGTTTTTCAATGCTACGCATCTGGTTTTAATTCCAAAAGTTGAAAATCCGAAGAGTTTTGATAAGTTTAGACCGATTAGCTTGTGCAATGTCTTCTACAAAATTTGCACTAAAATCATGGTTAATCGCTTATCCCCCCTGCTTGCTAAGTTTATTTCTCCTGAACAAGGAGCCTTTCTCCCGGGCCGTAGTATCTTTGATAACATTAGCATGACTCAAGAGATGATTCACTCTATTAATAAACCTGTCTATGGTGGTAATGTTGTCTTGAAGATTGACATGGCGAAGGCCTTCGATAGTGTAGACTGGTCCTTTCTTTTGCAGGTTCTTAAAACATTCGGTTTCTCAGAATTTTTCTGTAAGTTGATTCGCCAGTGCATCACAAATCCTTGGTTCTCCGTAGTCATGAACGGAGTTCCCAAAGGTTTTTTCAAAGGTGGTCGTGGGCTGCGTCAAGGTGATCCCATCTCTCCCTATCTCTTCATTCTTGTGGAAGACATTTTCTCGAAGATGATTAATAAACAGATCCTAATGGGCAAGATCATACCGTTTCACCATCCAAGAGGCTCCCCTATTATCTCACATCTGCTTTATGCGGATGACATGGTCTTGTTTTGTAACGGGGGAAAGGCTTCTTTGAAAGCGATTACTGATGTGTTGAAGACTTATGAAAAGTGGTCTGGCCAAGCGGTGAACAATAATAAATCCCATATTTTTTTCTCTTCTCAGATCTCTACTTCTAGACGTCGGGCTCTCCTCCGTTTCACTGGTTTTACGGAAGGAAGTTTTCCTTTTAAATACCTGGGAGTTCCAATTATCACAGGTAGACTGAAGATTTCTCACTTTGATGACTTAATTGCTAAAGTTCAGTCTAAATTGGAGGGTTGGCAGGCCAGATTGTTATCCAATGGGGCGCGTTTGACTCTCATTAAACATGTTCTTCAAAGTATTCCCGTGCACAGCCTTTCTATCTTAAGAACTCCTAAAGCCGTGATTGAGAAAATTCACAGAATCATCAGTACCTTCTTCTGGGGTGTTAAAGATGGTAAGCCTAAAAAAAAATGGCGTTCTTGGGTGGATATTTGTAAACCTGTCTCGGAAGGCGGTCTGGGCATTCGTAACCTTCAAGACGTCCAGTCTTCTCTTCATATGAAGTTAGCCTGGAACCTTCTGCAAGGTACTTCTCTCTGGTCTAAATTTTTTCATGCTAAATATATTGGTGATAGACATATTTCTATGGTGGATCACAAGAAAGGGTCTCTTTTCTGGAAGATGATATTGAACAGTATTCCTTTAGTACAAGCTAATTCTAAATGGAAAGTTCGGGAGGGCAATGTTCTCTTTTGGCATGATCATTGGGCTGATAATGCTCCTCTTTGTGATAATAATCTGATTTCTGATATGCCTAATCTTAAATTGGAAGATTGTAAAACTGGGTTGGGTTGGAATATGGATTTGTTTACTCGGTTGGTTGGTCACCAAAAAGCCGAGGATCTTATTTTGCAACTGGGTCGGTTTAAAAATGGGAAAGATTTATTGATTTGGCTTCCTAAAGCAGATGGGCTCTTCTCTACTAAAAGTGCGTGGAATTGTATTCGTATAAGATCTCCTGTTTTCCCTTGGGCTAATTGGGTCTGGCATTCCGCTCTTCCCAATAATATTTCGATTACTATGTGGAAGGCCATTCATAATTGTCTTCCTGTGGATGACAGAATCCGTAATCTTGGTATTTCTATTGTTTCCCGTTGCGATTGCTGTTCCAATTCCAAGTATGAAGATCTCAATCATTGTCTTGCTAGAGGAGATTTTGCAGAAAAAATTTGGCGTATTTGTTCTGTTGTTCTTGGAATCCCTTGGATGGAAGGTTGTTCTTGGAAACAAAGGGTGGAGTGCTGGTATCGGAGGGCAAAAAATTCTAATCGCCCGGGTCAATTGCTGGGTATTCTTCCGGCTATCATCACTTGGCGTTTATGGAAACGTCGCTGTAAAGCCAGAATGGAAGGCTTGATGGAATCGGTCCAACAGGTTTGGTGTTCTATTAAATATTGGGTCTCTTGGATCGGGTTAAAGCTTAAGGATGTCAACTTGCTATCTCGTCGTGACGAAGGTGTCTTGCTTTGCTTTAATATGCCTTTAAATATTACGAGGAAAGAGTTAATTATTCCAGTCAAGTGGAAGCTTCCTCAGCCAGGTTGGGTCAAATTGAACGTTGATGGCTCTTCTCTAGGCAATCCAGGTCCTTCAGGTGCAGGAGGAATCATTCGTGATGATAATGGTAATTTTCTATGTGGATTTGCAGCTGCCACTGGGCATAACTCCAACAACTATGCAGAACTGATGGGTTTACTTCATGGGCTTCGACATATTGACCGGTTGGGTGTCTCATCTGTGGAAATCGAACTTGATTCCATGCTTGTGCTTAACTGGTTGAGGTCTCAGAGATGTGGCCTGTGGTACATGGAAGATTATTGGGATGAGATCCAAAGTCGCCTCGCCGTTCTTAGTGTTTCTCTTCTGCATTGCTAAACTGGGTGCTAAGGGCCATACCCTTTCATGGTTTTCTTTATCTAATCTACCTACTACCATAAGAGGTAATATTCGGTTGGACAAAGGGGGTCTTCCCTACATTCGGAAAATTCGAAGACGATGTTAGCGGGCTTCGATCGTTGGTTTTTATTCAGGTTTGTCCTTTCCTTTCTCTCTTTATTTTCTTTCTTACCTTTTTGTCTGCGCAGGTTGTTTCTTGCAGGTTGTGGTTCTGCGTTTTGTTTTGTTCTTTTATTGCTTTATGGTTGTGGTATTTCTATGGTTTTTTTTTTCAGGCCTGGGTTTTGGTTTTATTTGTAGCCCTCAGGTCTCTGGTTGTATCCACGGTATTCCTCCGCCACAAGTGACGGCTTTTTAATAAACTTGGGACAGGGCTGCTACTATGTGGGCGGCTACCGGCTCTTTTTAAAAAATTAAAAAAAAAAAAAAAACCCAAGGCCTCAATTATCTTAAGCGACTTAAAGCTAACTCCCCTCCTTAGTTGCAACTTACATTCCTACTCCCAAGAGATCGCCTAACCCACGTCGTTTCCATCAAGCCACAATATTATAAAAGTAACCCACCTCTATAAAATTCAACCCTACTACACTAAGTATTTATTCCTGCCAACGACATTCTCAATAGTACCTTCCTCCTGCCATAGCATAATCCTTAACCCCCACCTTTTAATTCCGGACAAAACAAAACATATAACTTAAAACAAAACCAAATAACAATAACATAAAAAGCATACGATAAAACAAGCAAATACATAAAATAATTAAAAACAAGTTAACTCAATTAAAACAGAAAAACAAGCTTCAAATAAAACAAACTCTTTAAAACACAACTTTAAAAAACTTTCTGGTACCGCTCTTATGGGACATGTGGTTTTACCCAGAGCCAAACCGCTCTGATACCACCTGTGACGCCCCCAACTCCCACGTACGGCCACGTGGAAATCGAGACGTCGGGATGATGACAACACGGGTCACACATCCCATCGCCAAGTACCAAGTGTGTGTGCAAGCGACAAAAGTGCACGAAGAAACACGCAGCGGATAGCAAAGACATATAACTAAGTACCAGAATTTTTGTTTAATTACAAACCAGCTTAAAACAAGCGTAAATAAAACATTACATGTTCAACATCATCTTAAATCCAAATACATACTAATAAAAACATCGACGAATATGATATATAAAAAGGGTCATCCAAGCTACACCTCTGGCGGAGCCGCCTCCTCGAACTCAGCCTCCTTCTCATCAAGATCTGCATCAAAATCTACGGTGCCAAAAACATGGTGCCGCAGGTAAGTAAAATCCAAACATCGCAAGATAAAACATATTACTACCAAAACAATATGCATGAAGTATGCCCAATGCACATGTCCCAAAAACCATATTTTTCCACGCACGCCAAAAGTCTCATTTGGCCCAAAACCTTTTCTTTAAAACACACCTCGCCATTATCTCACATAATGGCCCAAAACCAATCTCAAAACCATTTTCCATTTTTCCTTAATCGAATGCACCATGACCTCCCCTAGGGGTCATCCGCAAGCCCTGGCTTCATAACAAGCGATGCCCGGTTCCGTGCCCTGCACGTACGTAGCCAAGCATCCTCAAGACGAGCGATGTCCAGTTTCGCGCCCCGCGCGTACGTAGCCAAACATCCTCTAGCCCCCGCCAGCAGAGGAGCCACGAAGTCGGTGAGTAGCCCATTTTCAATAAAACGCACATGATCATGTATGCTCAATGCCATGCAATTAAAATCACATAAAATAACCAACACACCCCAAACATCAATATCAACCAACAAACAACTCCTTCCTCAATCCATCCGACCCCCGAACTCCTCGGACTCAGTCCGGAATTAACAAACCAACCAGATGACAAAATAAATTATTGGAAAGGCAATAATACATTTAAATCTAAAACGAAGTTTGAAAAAATACTTACAGTGCTATATATGATTTTTAGAAGGTTCGGCGCGCAACAAACGGTGAGCGGAAAGCAACGTAACAGTGCAAATGCACTGTAGCCGTGGGTCGCAAAATACCCACTTTTGAACGGGGATAAATCAAGACACCAAATTGATAGGGAATGGTCTAGGGATGTTTATGAAGCTAGTGCAAGCGAGCTTTGGCCGTGGGTGGCGGCGAAAATGCCGGTAGAAGGCAAAAATTGGTAAATCGGAGTTGAGCTCATTGGAGCTGCTCCGGTGACCGATCGAGGCCGGGGATGGGTGGGTTAGGACGGCAAGAGGTAGGGGAAGAAGTGGTGAAGAGGTGGTGGCCGGAGGTGGAGTGACGGCACCGGAAACGACTCAAAACCGTGTGGCTTAGATGGATTTTTTCGACTAAACGACGGCACGGTTGGGGGAGATTTTCGATGGGGGTGTTCATCAGCCAGAGGGGCAACTTTTGGTGGGGTTGGTGTTGGCCACGGCGGCCGGACAGCGGTGGGCTGAGGGTAGGGGCTGGACGGCGATGGGGAGAGGAGAGAGAGAGAGAGAGTTCGCGTGCACGGGAAGAAGGAGGAAGAAGAAAGAAAGAAAAAAGGAAAAAGGGAAAGAAAAAGAAAAGAAAAAGAAATAGGGAAAAAGAAAAGATGAGGGAAAGAAATGAGGTCCAGTCCTCACTTCTGGAGTCCAACGACTGATCCAACGAAAATAACTTTAAAAGCAATAAAACCAAGAAAATATATTAAACACATCGTTAAGCTAAAATATATTAAATAACTAGTGAAAACCAACTATTAAATTTTAAATCCAAAAACAAGTTAAAATAAATTAAACAACAATTTAAACTCAACAGTGAATAAAATCTAATTAAAATCCAATTATTTAAAATACAAGAACTATAATATTAATTAAATTAAAATATTCCTTCAGTGAAAATACACGTAAAAATGGGGTGTCACAGTTTTGGCTTAGTACCCGCCAAACTTCTTAGGAGGTTGCCCAAACTTCGATTCACCACATCGGTTTGCCCATCCATTTGGGGGTGATAGGCACTACTTTTAGCTTAGTATCAAGCTTTTCCCACAAACCCTTCTAGAAAGTACTCACAAACTTCGTATCCCTATTTGATGTGATAGACCGAGGAATACCATGCAGGCAAGCGATCTCCTTGAAATAAAGATGGGCAATCCGAGTGGTATCCATGGTCTTTCTGCAAGCTACAAAATGGGCCATTATAGAAAATCAGTCGACCATGACAAAGATTGAATCCATAGCACGTCGAGTCCTAGGTAACCTAAGACAAAATCCATACTGATGTTAAGTCATGGACCATCGGGTATAGGTAACAGCATGTAAAGGCTAGCATTTGTGAAAATTCTCTTAGTTCTCCAGCAGATGAAACATCTTGCCATGTATCGTGCCACATCATTGGTCAACTTGGTCCAGTAGTAATCTGCGGCGATTAAAGCCAAAGTCTTTTCTCACCCAAAGTGTCCCCCGCCATGTAATTCCTATATAATGTGCTCTCTCAAGGAACAGTATGAGATACACAACTATAGGCGTTAGAATAAAAATCCATCATGCAATAGAAAATCACTTTGCCATCCCTCAGTTACTTCCTTAAGAATTTTTCCAAAGGACGGATCTTCGGCATACAAATCCTTGAAAGTGTCAAAGCCCTCCACTTTAGTACTAATGGTGGTGAGAAATGCCACTCGTTGGCTTAAGCGTCCACAACCCGGTTCAAGCTCCCCGATTGTTGTCTCAACAAGAAAGTGAACTCTTGTAGATAGGCGACCGACTTGGCAGGTCGTTTGCTCAGCTCGTGTTGCCCATTGATGTACTTCAATGCCTCATGGTCAGTAATAAGAATAAACTCCCTTTGTACCAAATAAAGTTGCCAGTGTTTCAAGGACTGTATAATGGCGTAGAACTCCAAGTCATATGCGGAGCAATTTTTCCTCGACCCTGATAGTTTCTCACTAAAAAATGTAATAGGTTGTCCTTCTTGACTCAGGACTCCGCAAATAGCCATTTCAGAAGCATTGCAATTCACCTCAAAGATCTTCTCATAATCAGGGAGTACCAGAACTGGTGCTTTAGTCATCTTTTGCTTGACCAACCGAAAACTAGTCATTGCTTCCTCGGACCATTAGAATGTCCGCCCTTTCAAGTACTTGGTGATAGGTGTGATTGGAGTGCTGAAATTACGGATGAATTGTCGATAAAAAGAGGCCAATCCATGGAAGCTCTACACATAGTATAGGGTTTTGGGGGTTGGCCACTCTAAAATGGTTTCCACTTAGGACTGATTTGCGTGGACACCATCTGTAGAGATGACAAATCCAAGGAATGTACAAGTGGCGAAGAATGAACACTTCTTCTGGTTGTCAAATAGACACTCCTTTTGTAATGTTTCGAAAACATCTTTGAGGTGTTCTACATGTGCTTCTCACGTTGGACTGTAGATGAGGATATCATCGAAGTAGCTGATGACAAACTTTTCCATAAACGGCTGCAATACCTGATGCATAAATCTCATAAATGTACTGGGTGCGTTGGATAGCCCAAAGGGCATGACCAACCACTTGTAGAGACTATGTTGGATAGCTGCACATGGGCTCATACTCTCATGGATGTAGCCCTTCTCTAACAATTCCAGCACTTGGTGCTACAATTCTTCTGATTCCTTAGGGTTGAGGTGATACGTTGCTTTGTTGGATAAACTAGATCCTAGCAATAAGTCAATCTGGTGTAGTATATCTCTCATGGGTGGAAGGCTAAGGGTAAAGTCTTCCGACATTAGATCTACAAACTCAGATAGTATCTCCTCAACTTCTAGCAACATCTCACGGTCTATTTGCCTTCCTTCTTTGCCTCCAAGAATCTAGCCTTTGACAAAAGTGTGTGTCCCTTTTCACCCTCAGGAGCAGAAGCGCCTCCCTCCCTACGAGGTGCTAGGGTGATCTTCTTGCCTTTAATTTAAGGGAATAGGTGTTTTTATGCCTATCGTGAATCATGCTTCAATCATACTGCCATGGTTTGCCGGGCAAGAAATGGCAAGCATCCATGGATACCACGTCACACCATGTGTTGTCAAAATAATTCTAACCAATCGAAAAGGAGACCAAACACGTTAGTCAACGATGACTTCACTGCCCTTCTTTAGCCATGACAGTTTATACGGCTTTGGCTGTTGATCTGTCTTGAGTTGTAGCTTTTGAACTGCTTCCTCGAAGACTACATTCTCATAGCTACCATTATCTATAATCAATTTACACATCTTTTTAGAAATAGTGCAGATAGTGTGAAAGATATTAGTTCTCAACCAGCCTTCACCTGACTCCCCCTTGGGAGTTAGTAAACTCTTCCTGACGACATGGGTTTCATTACCATCTCCGTGCAAGACATCCCCTTCTTCACCACCTTCGTCATAGATAGGTTTTCCCATGCATTCAACAACTAGAGTACATTGATAGGCTTCAAAAACAGTCCACAGAGAGTGGTGGCTGAGGAAGTCCTGTAAGGGTTGCCACAAACCACCCAAATAACATGCTACCAATTGCTCTTCAGTTTCAAAAAGATCATTACAGGCCACCAACTGATAGAACTCCTTGATGTAATTATCAACGGATTTCACTCCTTGACTCATCGTATGAAGTCACAGAAACAAGGTCTGAGTAAATCTGAAGGGTAAAAAGTGACCCTTCATCTTTTTCTTCATCTTATCCGAGTCGCCAATCTTGGCTTTCCCCTATTGCACTCGAGACCATTCAATTGCTCCAACCAGGCAGACACTCAGCCCTTTAGTTTGATGGCAACTAGTTTCACCTTCATACGATCTGGGATATTCTTGTATTCAAAGATACATTCCACTTTGTGCAACCAATTGATGAAGCCTTCTGCTTGCAGAGTATTAGAAAATTTCGATAGATCCACTTTGAAGGCTAGGTCTCCACCTCGCTCCTCCTTACCAAAATACTCCCAAAGAGGAGCATGATGGTAATACGAGTCCTCAAAACTGGATTTGGACTCTTGATCAAAAGTCTGACCCTCTAGATTTTGCGCCTCTAAACATTGGGATGATTATGCTATTTGCTTCAGGAAATGTGCAATCATCGCTTCCTGTATGTTACAATCGCGGGTAGGGACTTCCTCATCCAAAACCTATCCGCACCTACCACAACCTCTACCACCAGCATGCTAACTGACGATAATTCAGCCTAGGAAATCCTAAAGTTTTGATGACAATTGACGCCAAATTAGAATAGAAAATTATTCTGACTACTAGCTAACAAAAGAAGTTAGAGATTGAGATTGAGACAAATCACAAATAGAGAGAAACTTTGATTAATAATTTTGGACCATTGATCTAATAAGAAATATAGAAAATTCTATATATTAAACTAGTTACAATTTCATTTCAAGAGCAAAGTCAATTTATAATCTTTAAGTGAACCTGAACTTCTTGGATTTAATTGAGATACTTAGGATGATAATTAGACAAAAAGATTTGCACCATTATTTTAGTTGGTTTTTTTAGAAACTTATGGTGCTAATAATTGTGATTTTTTTATTAGATCTATACATTTCAATAGAAACATTGTGGCATTGGCTACCATATCAAAACATGGGAACAGAAAAAGTGAGGGTTTCCATAAAAACTTTTCAAAGCCAATCCAAATCCAATACATAACATCAAAGCCAGCTCAAGTCCAATATATAATATCAAAGCCAATCCAAATCCAATATATAATATCACCATAAAAAACAAGTACATGAAAGCTATACTACCTCATGAGAATTGAAGTAGAGAGGCGATCGAAGGAGAGGGGTCTCACTGTGGGAGATGCGACATGAAGAGGAAAGGCAGCTCGAACTGGGAGCAACTAGAGGGGGGCTTCTATGTGTGTGTGTGTGTGTGTGAGAGAGAGAGAGAGAGAGAGAGAGAGATAATGAGGAAGAGAGGCGAAGGAATGGGTTTGGTGGATATCTCACCTTCAACAGTGCCGTCAAATGGTTGCCATGACAGGAGATACAACACGAAGGAGAGGAGCCTCGGCTTGGTTTGCGAATGGCTTAGTGCGACTCGAAGGAGAGGGGGCTTTTGAAATCTAAGATATGTTTTTGAGTTTCAAAAGGCAAAAGGAAAAAAAAAAGGGTCTAAGCTCTTTTTGACAACGTTGTTAATCTCACAGATTAAATGGCGGAAGGAAACAAAGAAAAAGAAAGCCACGTGGGCTGGGTAGTAGAGCGATAGTAGAGAAAATATAAGGGTATTATTACCCAAATTTAAACATCTTGAGCCAAAAATAGAAGTAAAAAAATTAAATCTTTAATTGGAACTGGAAAATACCCTCTCATGGCCTCATTTAGATTGCCCAAAATTACTAGAGTAAAAACTTAATATTTGTTGAAAAGTTATGTGATAGTATTAGTAACAAATAGAATACTAGAGGAGTACTTGATACATCACTTAATGAATATATATATATATATATATATAATTCGTTGCAGCCTTGAACATGTTGGTTTATATGCATGGCACCAATCACAATAGAACGATAGCTACTCTCACAAGGCCCAAAACATATCATATTACTTTATAGGACAACATGGTGATCCTTCTAGCCATTCCATTTGTGCTGGAAACGAGCATTGGCATGCAGCGTGGAGGCAGCATCCTGCACCCAAAATTTTTCTGGCCTAAAATTTGTCCAAACTCTTGCAATTCTTGCTCATATAGGACACGCCCACCGCATACTGAAATCTCAACATCTGGGCTGTTAATTGTGATAAAGGGGCTAATCCCATGGCGTTCATCCAAATGGCTCCCAAATCTCGTATGAGGTACGTACAGACATAGTCCAAATGAGCCAGCACGAAATCTCTCTTTGGGGATGTTCAACACTATGCTACAGTCTCCAAGGCCATCATCCATGTCGATGGAACATATCAATTCATGAACAGTAGTACTATTTCTGTAACACCTCGGCCCTGGAGGTCCGGAGAGTTAGCTGTTATTATGCAATATCAACTCCAATATCACAACTATGAATTCCAGTAAACTCCATAAAGTATTAATCCAATTGCTCAACCCAAATATCATTGTTCCTTCATAGGGTCAACAAAGAATTTCTCAATAAAATAAATTTAAAACTCCCCAAAGACTTGAAAATATCATTAATTCATCATAGCTAAATAACCGAAAAATAGTCAATTTATTAACTTTGACTCTTAAATAAGTACTTGTACCCTCAGACACTTATTCCTCTATGAACATCAAGCCTCTCTAACAATGCTTAATATTGCTCTCCAACAGAACCATCAAAATTATCTGAAAAATATTTGGAGATAAGGGATGAGTTATTAATAACTTAGTAAGCAAAGAATATATACTAGTATGTAAACATGAACAAAACATTTCAGTTTCAATATGCAAATCTTGAAAATACATATTATCAAAAAATCAGAGCAACACTTCAAACTATTCATATTCAAAAACACACTTTTCATATTCAAATACCCATTTGGCACAACATGACTGAACATTTTCATCTTATTATATCATATCAAAGCATCATATCAGAACGGAGACAATGTTTAACCCCCGTGGTAGGGTTGTGCATTCTACAGAAAGCCAAGCAAAACATAAATCACCATGTTACCAAAGCCTAATACTCAGAGCAGAGACCATTATTATATCCAGTGGTAGGGCTAGAGATCACTATTATATCCCATGACAGGACCAGAAGTCACTTTTGTATCCTGTGACATGGTTAGAGGTCACTATCATATCACATGAGAGGGCCAGAGGCCACTATCATATCACGTGAGAGGGCTAGAGGTCACTATTATATTATGTGATAGGGCTAGTGGTCACTACTATATCTCGTGACAGCGCTAGAGGCCATTACTATCACCTGTGGCAGGTCTATATATCAGAGCAAAACAGAATCAAAATACCATATCAGAACTAGAATCTAAGTCAAAACGGAATCAGAAAGTCATGTCAAAGGTTTTTTAGATGCCATATCATATCAAATCAGAGTATTGAAATAAATTCAAATCATTTCACATATTCAAAACAATAATTAGAACATCTTCGCATCACATGCACAAAATTTCATAAATTTCATATTCGCTTTTTTTGCATAATTCAAAAAACAGCATGTGCAAAATTAGCTCATGTCTGCACCAGTCATAACAAAAAATACTCTCTTATATAGATTTTTGCATATGCAGAACACATAATTGAGATTTTTTTCAGATTTCTTTCAAAACGAACATGCATATTTTCAAAATCAACCTCATTTTATTTCTTTTTATGCAAAGTCTAGCATAGGAACTCTGCTTATCTGAATTTCTTAACTTTTCAAAAATTCTCTATAATATTACTGAATGAAAAATCAATCATCACCTATAGAAAATCATGCAGCTTAAGTAAATTTTCAATTGAATATTTATCTTGTATTTACACCTGAAATACTTTAATTGTCCATTCTAATATCTCAAAAACCTAAAAATTCTCTTAAACCTAAAATATCATTATTTCCCAAATACTTTGATTTACACAGAATTCTCCAAACAAAATATCATACTAAAATACTTTGATTTACACAAAATTCTTCAAACAAAATATCATACTAATTTCAAGAACTAGTTGAACCCAAACCCGCCTAAGCAATCAAGTTCCTCATAAAAATTTTTGTCCTCAAATCCCCCACAAAACAAACCCAACTCAAAAATAAGTCCAACTTACCTCAAGCCCAATATAAGATCAAAACCATCATGAAACTTAAGCCCACCCCAAACATCATATTTGCCATGAGTTGCATAAGGGCATGCTCATAATTTATTACCACTTACACGTAAAACTTGAAATCATACCCAAAGCAACTGAAATTATTCCACAACTAGAGGTGGCAACAACTTACCCAAAGACAAAGGACAGAGACAGCAACAACGAGCAAGGTGCAACGGAGTTTGGCTGCCCGATGATGGCTGGATTTGGGTCGACGAGGATGTTAGTGGTGCAGAAGTGTGGTACAGCTGAGATACAGAGAAAGAATGTGATGGGAGAGAAAAACTAAACATGGGGAGAGAGAGAGAGAGAGAGAGAGAGCACTGCGTGAGAGGGAAGGAAACTCACTGTGCGACTGTGAGTAGGTGTGGGGTGGCGGTTTTTGTGGGGTCTCAACATGGTAGGGCTCTTGGTGTGATGGTTACAGTGCTTGGCAAAAGGGAGAGGTGGATGCTCTGTTTTGGGTATGGAAAAATAGGGGACACACAGGCTAAGTTGGGTGGTTCGGCTGGGTCACATGGTGGCTAGGTAGTGGGATGGAGGCTACAGCTTCGTCGAGGCTGAGATGCAGTGGACTACCCCAAGGTGATGGTGGTGCAATGCTGAATGTGGTGAACCATGGCTTTGCCTCCTTTTCTTTCGGTCAGTCCAGATGCAGTGGCAGAAGGCTTTGGGTCACGGTAACATGGGTCTGCGGTTTATGGAATGGAGTGGTCAACTTGGTTTTTGGTTGCATGTGGGTTGGACAATGGCTAGTGGCTTCCGTCGTATGGCCAACCATTGCCTCTACAAGGCTGTTAGTCCACACCTCATTCTACAGCCAAGCAACACCATAGCCGAGCCACTGCCTTACACTGAAAACTTAGGTTGTGGCAACTTCTTTGAGAGAAAATATGTGTATATATAGAGGTGATTGGAAACCCTAGATGAGAACCAAAACAGAGAAGGAACCATGCATGAGAGACGTGCATGAATGAAACACGAAACTTGTCTTTAAGTTTTGGACCAACTAAACCTCTTAAATAAATTAACTTTTCCCACTAATTTTCTCTGCCAATAAAATATTTCATCTAATCCCAAAATATTTAATAAATTATACCTACTTAGCAAGCCCAATAAAATTATTTGATATTCGCCAAAAAAAAAAAGAAGCTCGTAGTACATTCAAAAAATACTTGTTAATCTCTAGTGGGCTTTTCATTCGTGTAAACCCCAAAATTTTAAAAGGTAATTGGGAATTGGACTCGGGTGTTATAGTTTGAATCTTGAAAGCGTTGACTACAAAACTAATATACAATGAAATTCCTCTCCAACTACTATCTTCTGACAGACCAGAGGGGAGTGGGATTGAAACGGATGACCCATATTTCTTATGGTTGAACCACTTGGGAATTCCATATTAAAAAATGCCATGAATTTCTTCTTTAGCAGGAGAATTTGTTTCAACAAGCTGGTTATTCCCATCAACATTTAAGTGTGTCTCACGCAATTCACAAAGTATCAATTGAATAATGCTTTTCATAAATTTTGACTCAGAACTGCAATTGAGAAAGATAAAGGAAGAACTTTAAATAGCATTCAGAGAGATTGGCCATTCGCTTCAAAGCGTCTCTCCACGTTTTCACTTTCTCTATGTTCTGATCCTTGAAATGCTTTCCACGTTCATTGAAGGCGCTTGCGAAAGTTCCTGTCTGAGTCTGGACATCCTTGGGATCAACATGGTAGAAAGTGGGCAAAAATCTTTGTTGACGACAAGTTTCGCAGCCTGGGCAGTAGCGCGGGCCCACTCTATGGAACCTACAAGACAAATAGAGAATGGACTCGGATGAAGCCCATGAGTCCTCCGATGCTTAAGTTAGTAGAGGGTTCTAGTGCATGTAAAGAGTATCCAATCCTTCTCGTGGAAGGGGTTGGATAGGCAAGACTTTCTTTCCTGGATTGGAGCGACTCAGTCAGGCCCCAATCCTTGGTACGACCTTGAGGGGGGCTGGGTTCATGATGGGCTTTCAGCCTGACCAAGGCCCACACTCTGGGAGCCTCTCTGACCAACTTGGTTTTGGGCCCGAGGGCCCGTTCCCCTCACATTACCCCACGAAATCTCGACATCGCCAAGTGGTGGGATTTCAAAGTGAGACGACCTCTTCGATCCTTCAAATGTTTCAATCATCTCATGGGACGTGCCCTATGGGCTTCTTGCCCTTTCCAGTGTCAGATAATTGTCGATTTGACTTCGGTGCCACCTGTCCCCAGCTGGGCATGCGTCTCCTCATTTCTTGCCTATCCCGTGCCTGACAACGGTTGATGGGACTGCTGGACTACACGTCCACTGGTCTTCTTGAGACCTCACTTGGTCGTGCCGACCATGCGCCTGACACTTCCTTGGTTCTCCAATTTTATTACCTCCCAAGTGCAAGAGGTGTTGTCTTGATGTGCAGTGGAGGCCCCAAGGTCGATTTCACAAGGATTAAGACAACTTATACTTCAAAACTAATAAAGAAAATAAGTGGTGATATTTCTACCTAAGAACACCTTTTATTGTCAAGGGAAAGACAACTCGATGGTTTCCCTTGACTTAGGGTTCAGAAATTACTCCCCCTTCATCTCAAGATTCCTCTGTTTGAAAAATAAAGAGAAACAACATTCACCCAAAAAAATGAAAAGTAACTAAAGATAGCTATAGCCTTAAAAAATTTCTTCGCATTCCCTAGCAAAAACAATACCCCTTCCTCATGCTTCCTCCTGCTTTTGTCTTCACTCTTTCCATCCTTTGCTGCGCACTCAACTAATTCCTCTCCAATTCCATCTGGTTCCTTCTAGAGTTTAGGGTCTGTAAGCACAATGCAGAGGGTTAGGATTCGAGTGATGGAGAAACTGAAAATGTTCTAAGTGTGGTGCGAAGGCATAATGGGTGTCTTAAGTATATAATGATTATTTTACCCATTTATCCTTTCTTATTGACTTCAGGATGTCCCTTTAGCAAAAATGATGAGTAAGTGAGTATTTGTAGTGATTTTCAGGTCAAAATTCCTAATTTAAATACTCACTAACTACAATTTCTTCACTTAATCATTCCTCTATTACTCCCAACGATTGGGAGCTAGCACTTCTCTTCATCGACGTCAACCACATCAATGCCATTTCGTTTCCAACGCCCTGCCCCATTGCTCTGGCTATTTAAGACCCTGTGTTCGCCTTCTTCCTTCGACATTTCTACAACTTTCTCTCCTCAGGTGCTTTCTTCCCTTGGTCTCCCAAAGTTTCTTCGTTCCCCCTTTTGAATCCACCATCTCTCTCCTTTCGTTCTTATGGCTTCACAATCCACCGCTAACATCCTTAGTCCTTCTTACTACGATCGACGCTGGATCTTCGTGGTAACCAACTGGTAGCTTTAAGCTTACTGGATGCAGTTTAATATTCCCCATGCGGCCCTTCTCACCATGCGCGAGGGTCACAGGAGCGAGTTCAGCCTAAGTGTTGCTCGACCTGTGCAAAGAATTTCTACAAATATTTTCGCAAGGAGTCCAACCCATGGGCAGCCCGACCTCTGAGGACTAAGTAATGATCAACCAAGGCAAAAGCCAATGGGCGAATGAGCCACTCAGCTCAACAAGGTGCCATCAAACACATTATTTGCTCAAGGAAGAGGACTACTGTCAAGCCTTAGTAAATGATCAGCACATCACCACCAGTGAGGAGCTCATGTAGAATATGGGCAAGCCAAGTGAAAATGAACAACAATAATAAAGGCATAAACAAAAGATATTTTATTCATCAACTGTCGAAGTTCTTACAAAGGAGAATGTTACAAAATATTTGTAAAAAAACCATACAAAGAAAAAGAAGTCAAAAAATGATCTGCAAGCAGTGTCGAACTTGGCGAGGTATGCTACAGCACCATCGGCAAGAATGGCAGCATCAGCGAGGTAGCCAGAGAGGCACCATCACAGACATATAGGGGAGGTGAAGAAAGGAGGGCGAAAACAGGAGGTGAAGACAGGAGCGTGAGACCAACTCAAGCACCCAAAACCTACAACCGTCAAGGACAACCATCAGGAAAGCCAGCCTCATTTAAAACCATCCCCACACGAGCAAAGGCACCATGTGGAAGTAGCAAATAAAGGCTTCACCTCAATGGTCATTGCCCGAGCCGAAGGGGGCTAGGTAGTGAGGAGCTTGAATTGAATGAAGCCCCTCAACAGGGCAAAGGCCCCCTCTTTCTCCTCCCCTAGCCAAAAAGGATGCGCTCGAACTAGAGTAGGTTTAAACCGTTAGAAATCCCCTTTGCCCACCAGGCCTGCTTGGGAAACCTAGCTCCATCCCAATCGTGAGAACAAATCGGGATGTAAGGGTAGAACATGGACTGCACGATGAGTCCTGAGATAAGAAAAACCATTGAACGGCATGGCTACAAAGCTCAGCAAGCACCACCTTCACAACACATCTCGTGATAACAAGGGGCAACACGGTCTCTAGAAAAGTCTCCTCAGAGAGCCATAAAAGACCACCTATCGCTCGATTTGACACAAGTTTATGGTAGAACACCACATGAAAAGGTTGGCCAGAAGCCAGAATGAACATTAGAGTTGGAGTTGGCCAAAAGGAACCCAACACCAAGAAAGGGGGAGGCTTAGAGCGCTTGAAGAGCAGGAAGGGAGATCTGATGGCAAATGGCATGGCAGGTAGGGATTATATAGGCAAGGAGTGACTGTTCATCCCTCAAGATTTGGGGTACATACGTATCCCACTGCAAGCGTGAATCTCATGTACCGCTCAGTACGACTTCTATAACACGTGCTGCGAATACCCTTCGACTCCTTCAATCCAGAGGAAGAGTAACGGCTAGGCACTAATGGCCAACTACCTGAGTCCCTCGGAAGTTCATGAACAACACATTGATTACCAAACTACTTTGGTTGGGGAACCAAGGAGCGGAGTACAAAGCATCACAACTCTCCCCTCAAGATAAGCAACACGAAGCGTCACATCCCTCCCCTCAAGATAAGGAGTATGAAGCATCATAACCCTCCCCTCGAGGCAAGTGACTCCAGCCAAATGAGCAACATAATGAAAAGAAATCAGGAATACGAAGGGACATCCATGACACAAAACAAACATGCGATTACGTAGCAAAAGAACAAAATGTACATGATGAATGACTGGGCACCATGGTTTATACAGACAAAGGACCAAAGACAAAGAATATACATCACGAAGTATACAGAGAGAAGCAAACAAAATCAGTCGCGGGAGGCATCGAGGACCCTCTTAGGTTTTGTGTGACCTACCTCAAGAAAACCTAGATCCAACCCTTGCCTAGCGGAGTCAGCCCCAGTCCCCTCAAAGCTGCCTACCCTAGGACAATACCCACAGGAGGACGGTCAGGAGGATTGTCATTTTCTGGCAAAAATTCGTCCGAACTTTCTTGTGGCTTAAGAGCAATCGAATCTGGCTCGAGGTCTTTAAGGTTTGGGGGCAAAGAAATCTCATCTCAAACTCAAAATTCTCATATCATCATTACAACTTTTTCAAATTCCCACACAAAATATAATAAACAATTCAACTTTTTCAAATCCCAATACAACTTTTTCAAATCTCAAAACAATAATAATACTAAAACTAATATTTTAAACTCATCTCAAACTCAAAATTTTCATCTCTACCCCTAAACCCCCCCTGATCAACGGCCTGCAAGTGTCGCCTCCAATGCCTCTGAACTTTCTTGTGGATTAAAGATGACATAGTCGTGTATCCTATGAGACCAAGAGTCATCCCGAACATAGAGGGCCCTCCCCAGCTATTCACTTGAGCAGGTGGCGACCTCTTGCACCTCTGACAAGTCACTCTGCAGATCCCAGATAACCATGCCCTAGGCCGTTATCCTCTTTTGGGCCACTCCCAATTCGGTCAACACCTCTTCCTCCTTGGTCCTGGCCACACATAGCAAGGCTTCTCAATCCTCTGCAATGGCTGACAAGGTTGAGTGCTCCTCTACCAACATCTTGAGCCGCTAAGTGTTAAAATCCTTAAGGCCCTTCAGCCTTTCATTCTCTACCTACGACAAATCCAATGACTCTTAGAGCTTGCTCAGCGACTCCTAGGCCTTCACAACCCACTCTCCAGCCATGGCCAACTCTACCTCTAGGCAATTTCTCTCCTCCCTCTTCCCGCTGGCGTAATGAAGAGTCGTCATCAACATGGACCAAAGCTCCAAATTCTCCCTCTCAATAGCCTCTTGACCGCTCACAATATGCTCGGCCAGCCATTTAACCCCCTGCGGACCCTGCAATCAAAAGAAAGAGGGCGAGAATAAAAGAGAAAGGGAGAAAACATAGTTAAGAAAAGAACATGGAACAAGAAAGGACCTCAAAAAGAAGTTTCCGTAGTGACTTAGATGCCCACTCTAGGGCCTCCACTTGCCAGGATCTGCCCTCAAGGCGGGGAGAAGCGAGAGTGACCTCATTAGAACCTACCAAGAGAGGTGATCTCGCCCTAGCCCTACTAGCTTCACCCAGATCCATCTCGTCTAACAGAGTTTCCCTCGGTCACCAACAGAGGAAATGTCGCAAAGGAGGGAGACCCTTCCTCACCACCAGGAAAATGCCATCTCCTCTCTCTCTATAATTCTCGGCAACTGAGGGAATAGTAGGCTCGACTGCCATGGTCTTCCTAAGACTCAGCAGGGTAGGGGCAATAGGCTTGACTGCCAACTGGACCCTTCAACGTTGCCGACAGTTGCATCCTTAGATACTTCCCCCTGAGGAGACCTTCAGACTGAATTACCCTCCTTAGAGGACTTCACCTCCACCAATGGATTGCTCACGACTTCCTCAGACCCAAGACCCCTGGATGAGGATCGAGAGATGGTCGTTGATGAAAGAGACATCTTGACATTCATCTCTGGGAACTTTTTCACCACATGGGATTGGCGAGGCGCCCTATCCAGAAGGCTCCCATAAGTGCATTTGAACCAGGTTCCCTCTTCGAGATGCATCCCGCGGCCCTGCCTGTGTACCTGGGGCCATCGGGCCAAGAATCATGGCAAGCTTAACAACTAAGGCTATGGGTGGGGGAGGCATGGCAAATGTGTCAAGATTGGGGAACTCTCCCTCTCTGGGACCCCGAGCGAGCTTGGCATGAAGCACAAACAAAGCAAGAGGTCGTGAAAGGACCTTAGAAGCAGCATGCTCAGCGCTGACCATCCTCGAAGCTGAAGCTAGTGGGAGAGCAGAGTCGATTCCTTCCCCACCAAGCACTAAGCGAACTTTCTTCCTTTTACCGTCAAGGGAAAAGCTCAAGGCCCATTTCCTCGATGAGTCAAAGGGTGGACAAATGGAGATGCCATGGTTGGAAGCAACAACATGGCCTACCGGAGGGAGAAGTGCGGCAAAAATTATCCTAATGAAGAACCTCCGAATGGACGAGAAAGGGATGATGGGTCGCCCAATCCCGAATAATCACAATACAACGCAACTTGTCAGGTGTGGCGGTTGGGCGCACGACCTTAATTAGGGACAACTCCCCATGAAGCCCTAATAGGGAACTTAGCGCGACCAACCTAACCAACTAGGAACTCCTATCCTAGGGTAGACACAAAAAAGAACGTACTAGTCCAATCCGAGACCTTACGATACCATGGCTCTAGCACCACGACGGCGCTTATTGCCCTAAAACTGCATATGTCCCCAACACCCCTCTTCAAGTTGTGAATCAGGAAAAACTCACAGTAAGTCAAGTCAGCACTCTCCGAGTCAGACTTCAACTGTGCCCACCACCACATGATGCAGCAACAAATCAGAATCCGCCAGGCATTCAAATTAAGTTAGGCGAGGGACAACCCAAGGTGGTATAAAGCTTCACGAACTGGGAGAAGAAATGGAAGTCTCAGCCCACAGGAAAACATGCTAAGGAAGAGAGCGATGCGTGACACCAAGCCATCAATGCCGATGGCGCCTTCGCGGGGCATCGGAACCTTAAAGGCTACCGTCACTGGAATGCGATAGGTCACAACCAGCGATCGAAAGAATTCGAGGAAGGCCTCTAAATGCTAAAAGCAGCTAGCATAACCTGGCTCTAAGGCGCTTGCATTAGAATGGCTCTCGAAGTGCATGTTCAGCAAATTTTTGAGCGGCCATCTGGAAAGTAGGGACACAACAAGGAGTACAAAATCGAGGAAGGCAAGTGAAGAACGAATGGAATGGGAAGGAAGTGGAAAGAGTGTGACAGAAGTTTTGCAAGTAACGATCAGTGCTCAGTACGCATGAGGCATAGAAGGAAAAAGCTATTTAAAGACCCACACACGCAACGTAGCCAGAGAAGGAAGAAAATGTCTATCAAATGTTATTGCGAAAAAAGACGGAACAATCATCATAGGGTAGCAGGACTTAATCACCAGGTACCGCATTGGGAATGACAAAGGGAGGGTTGAGATCTAACCTATGGAATAGTTAGACGACATGTATTCCTGCTCAGCCAACCGAACAAGAGTGACGAGTGGCAACATTGGGCAGGAATAGGGAAATTCCCATCGGCCTAGTCCAATGAGAATTCACGGGGTAACTGTCATATTTTTTTCCAGGGCCCCAAGCCCATGAGGACTAGCCCAAAGTAGGCATAAGGAGAATCCACACACCCCAGGGGGGCCCAAACAGCTAGATTTAGGCCCATAGATTCCGTCAGTGACCTAACCGAGACCCGCGACCCCATAAGGCTGGCATACGGGTCAGGGTCAGGATGGGACATTATGTAGGAGATGCAGAAGACCAAACTAGTGAAAAGGGAGAGAAGCAAGCTAGAGGGAGGGGACTAAACTGTAGAGCAATACCAAGAGATCATGCCGCATTAAATGAACTCACCAGGAAATCACACCACATTACTTACTTCTTCTAATGGGCCACGCTACATTCAAGGCCATATGGCCACAGGGTATGGTTGTTTGACCCTGGGGCTATGTATAAAAGGACCCTCGACCATCAGGTAAAAGGATCAGAAAATTTTCCACTAAGACTTTACTTGCTATATTCTCGCTTCCTCATATCATTTAAGGGTTATCATTGACTTAAGTATTGGAGGCTTCCTAGGCCACCCTAGGGCCGCACTCTACCAATTCTCTCTCTGTGTGATTGTAGACCCATGACACTGAAGAGTCAAACCGCTAAAAGCCTAACCTTTAGGCATACGAACTTGTATAATGAAAACATGCACAATAGAATGCCATATTTATACGTGAATGAGACTTGAGAAAGAATGAAAATACAATAAATGCAAAATAAGACATTACTATTGGTTTACAGTAATTAAAATAAGCTAAAAATAACTATATATACAAGCCTTAAATGTACAAGTCTCAAATGTATAAGGCTAAGACTGATCTTTTGTTAAAAAGTAGACTCCACAATGAAACCATGACCTAGTAAACAAGTGTGACAGAAATCATGAAAAAGCCTAGTTGTCCTATGAAAAAACATGACCTATTTAGCTCTTGGATCTGAAGGAATAGAAACTAAGGACTAAGAGGATTTTCTTGGCGAAGGTTATGACTCAGAATTATGATATGTAAAAGGTTATATAGGAATGAGAAGAGGAGAAGAGTCGGATATCCTCACCTCTTGTAGGACCAAGTTTGAAGTTGTATTGTAGCAATTATGAAAACATGAAAAAATGTTAATTCAGAAATTTGCACAACAAACCAGAAGGGAGGAAAGAATTATTATGGAACCTCATGGAGTTTCGGTGGGAAAATCTCCAAACACCAAATTTGTTAACAAAAACATAATTCAAATAACAGTTTTGAGAAAAGCAAACCAAGGTCAATTTTTGATTAACTAAGATTGTCCACTGTTAACTGGTTTTTGCATGGTAGAAGTTTCCTGTCCTTTAGTGTTTTGTCGTGATTTCTTTTTCTTGCACATCCCATTTACTTTGCTTGCATGATTGGGACTTAAGATTAAGCCTAGATTCCTGACCAATTAAAGTGTACTATTTTGTCTCCTTGTGCTTGCTGATGTTGAATCGTTGTGTGGGAATGAGTTGCACCATCCCTTGGAAAAGCAGTGATAAATAATTTGCACCCTTGTAATGGTTGGGTTTGTCACCTTTCACCTACTCCACCAAATGCACTTTCTCGCCATGGTCAGTTCTTGCCACTTTTGCTCGCTATGCTAGGGTTGTTCATCACTATCAATTGCCCACCATGTGTGGTGAACTACTTGGCGAGATTATTTCCCACCACAAGGTGCTTCACGTTGGTCGCCATTGCTTGGTGAGGCACTGCACAAGGTGAGTTTGGAGAGTAGTTGCTCGCCTTGAGGGTGGTGAAGTGGTGCTTGTTGGTCACCATAACTTGGTGTGGTGTTGCCGCTACGGCTCTTGAGTTTGCTTGCCATCTCACCATGGGGTGATATTTTCTAAGTTTGCCAAAGATAAAATCGTTGCATCGGGATGAAAGCTGTCGTGGTAGCGACAGAAAGGTATGGCAAATGGAGGTGCATGGCAGTTGTGAGTGCCCTGTTTTTGGTATCATAAAATAGTGGATTACCATGGCTCCCATTTATCATGGTACAATGGGTTGTGGTCTTGTGGTGGCAGCATTTACGACAGTGCAATCATAATGGTTTTTCCCTAACAGTGACCAAGGGAAGTGGTGTGGTAGAGCCGCTGTAGCTAAACCTCATTAATTGTTGCAACTTGCACGGCTCTGGAATGGCATTGGTGGCAAGGAATTTTCATGGTAGGGAGCATGTAAGGTTGATAGCGAGATATTCATCACCCACCACAAGGGTGGTCGGCTACAAAGCATGTCAATGACCCTGTTGGTGGTCGCAATGAAGGTTGTGGGCTGCGACGAGCTCACGGTTGGGCTGAGCTTGCAAGCACGTTAGGGAGTTGAGTAACTCACGTTTCATGCAGTGGTGATGGTATCGAGGAAGTCTATAGCAAGCAGGGTTTCCATGTAATGCAAGTCACCATGATGACGACATAACACACTAATGAGTTGGGTGACGGTTGCTAAGGGCCTGTTTGTAATTGACCAGCGAAGCCCTCCCTATTCTGCTTCTAGGCTTCTAGCAACAAGTAACACTACGGGGATAGCTTCTATGGTCAAATTCCTCCTTGTCGCAACAGAAAACAATAGTTGGTCAGGTGGTGGCTACTATGGTTAGCTAGCTCTTAGATGCTGGATGTGGATCTTCTTGCTCACCATAGAAGTGCTTGGTGGTGGAGATCTGACTAGGGAACCTCTACCAGCCAAGACAGGCCATCTAGTGGAGTGGCTGGACAAGAATCATACTGCTTGAGAAAGGCGACGGTCAGCCATCCCACCGCTACGAGTACGCAATGCATGTGCCATGTGCATAGTGCCCATGGAACTGACAATATATACTACCATCTGCAAGGCCACCATCCATCTCAAAGCAACATTTCAACTCGTGAACATTAATTAAATCCTAATCAGGAAAAAGTATTGAGTTTAAAAGTAATGCAAAGTGAAATTCCTCTCCAACTTATATCTTCAGACAAATCAAAAATGAAGTGACATTCATACAAATGACCCATAATTTTTACTATTGAAACCCTTGGGAATTCCAGTTTTGGAAATGCCATGAGTTCTTTCAATTGGATGAATCTGCTTCTGCAATAAATTATTGTAAAAAAAAGCAAACTAAAATGATAAATTTTAAATCATGGTAATAAAGCTACATTTGTACTATATTGTAAAGAGAAATATTTCTATCACAAAAGTAATTTTTCAAACTGACATGACTTAATATAGTACATTAGATTGTAAAACTAATTTTATTGTAAAGTAAATCTAACATATTATACAAAATTATATCAATTTGTGAGCTTACTTTTGTAGTATCTTTTTTTGGTTGTAGTGCAACTATACTGTAAAAGACTAGTACTATTCAAGAGACAAGTGTGTGTGTGTGTGTGAGAGAGAGAGAGAGAGAGAGTGAGAGAGAAGAGCTCTATGTACGTTTGCTACAATATTGATCTGGATTGCATATCAAGCAATTATGACATCTGGCTACTTTTGCCTTCTTCGTCTGCCAAATTGAGGAAATCAATCGTACTTTTTTATATGGACACTATGATTTGAGTAATTTTCTAATGGAGTATATTCTTGTGCCATTATAAGCTAAGCTGAGTACTTGGTGGGAGAGTTGGCAAGTGTTTAAGCTTGGTACAATTATTTAAATAAAGAAGCTTGAGCTTGGAAAGATTCGAAATGTCATCTGGGAGATGTGTAAAATTGTTTCTGCTCAGGTTTAGAGACTCCAATGAAGATAAGAAACTAAGATCCTTAAGGAGTGCTTCGTCCGATAACATGCAGTCACTTAGATCTGGGGTTACCAAAGAGCTTAACCCTGAGAAAGATGCAGGCAACGAGAAGGGGGTGGTGACATCAGCTGAAGAGAAAATGTGTGGTCATCTTCCCCTACAACTGGAAAGAATGAGAGTTTTAAGAGACATCAGGCTACAAATGATGTTGGGGAAGTTTGGCAAGTATTTGCAATTTTGAAGATTTAATAAAGTTAGGCCAGTTAGATGCACTATTGATGATGGAAAAATCCTTGTATGATAGTCCCATCAAGATAAGCTCCAACAAACATGTCATATTCTTCCCGAACTCAGGCACCTTCAAGAGCTTTGAACAACTAGATAAGGTCAAGAATTTTAAAGATCCCAAGTTGATCTCACTCGGGAGGAGCAAAAGACTTGTGCAATCCTTGAGATTTAATACAGTAAGACTTGTGCAATCTCTAGCACTTTCCCAGACTTTT
Source organism: Carya cathayensis (assembly GCA_011037825.1). Classification (NCBI taxonomy): domain Eukaryota; kingdom Viridiplantae; phylum Streptophyta; class Magnoliopsida; order Fagales; family Juglandaceae; genus Carya; species Carya cathayensis. The sequence goes on along the minus strand of QGSO01000334.1, from coordinate 898,998 downwards.
TTTCCCTTTCCCAACAAGGAGGAACCCAAAACTTTAAGTGCAAAAGGATTGCCACTAGCATAACATACAAAATCCTTGCACATATCCAAAAATTTATTTTCAAAATGAGATTTATGGAAAGCTTCTTGACAAAAGAGTTTTAGACCCAAAGCAGCATCGTATTCATTCAGTCCTTTAATCATGTAAACATTTTGTACTCCATGTATTGTCAGCAAATGTATATCCTTAGTGGTTATGATGATTCTAAGACCAAACCAATTACTATTTCCTACTAATATTTCTAATTGCCCCTTTTTATCCACGTCATCAAGAACAATAAGAACCTTTTTATGACATAGTCTACTCCCATTAAAGTGATTCTATCATGCACATGATAACTCTTATATTTGTCATTATTCAACTTCATATCAGTAAGTAGCTTTTCTTGTAAAGCAACTATACCATGTTTTTCTGATTCCATGCTAACATTTTCAAGAAAGCTACTACCTTGAAATTGATGATGAATCCTTTGAAAAACAACTTGTGCAAGAGTTGTTTTGCCCATTCCACTCATCCATCATATTCCTATGAAGCGAATATCATTCAAAGCCAATTCTAAATGCAAATCCCTAATTTCGTTGAAAGGAGAATCTATTCCAACAAGGCTTCTGTCGTCAACACTTGACACTGTATCACACAATTCAGGAACAATTTTTTGAACAATGCTGCTCATAAATTTTGACTCGGGCCTGTAAGAAAGATAGATATAGAGTGAAAACTCTGTAAATCAAACCTACGGAAACAAAAGGAAATATCTAGACACTGTTGGTGTATTGTATGTTCACTTAAAGAAAGACGGTTCCAAATTCAGTATATATAACAGCTTATTAAGTTTACTTCTATTGCGAAATTGATTTTGGTGTAAAAACCAAAATATACAACAAAGCACACAACACTGTCTTTAAGGCCCCCAATTGAGGAAATACTAGTAAAACCTACTTGTAAATTAATGGATAGGAAGACAACTTAGCTCTAACATTTAAGTTGTAATTAGACTACTACAAACAAGAATTAGAGATACAGATTGCAAATGCACATTACAAAATACTAGCTCCACTAATTTGATGGTACCAAAAACAAAAAGCAAAAAAAAGAAAATGTAAATTTATTATCAAAACACGTCAATCCTCACATAATCCTCATATTCTGAAGGGTTAGGAAAATGCAGTAAGTATATATACTCGCGTTGGGGCCCAGCATCTCTAAAAAATAACTATCCCCTTGTACTGTAGCACAACAAAGCATAATCATTAGGCATGACCATAATGCAAATTGAGGTTTGAATACTAGAATACTTCAAACAACCTCATATATGTGTGAGTGTGTGTCTATATATAAAGGTTTAGTCAGATACTAAATGCTAATTAATTGAGGTTTGAATACTAGAATACTTCAAACAACGAGTGTCTCCAGTTTGCCCAGGAGGAAAAAGAAATAAAACATGCCAATAAAAGAACAGAAATTATTACCCATTCTTTAAGTGGGATCCCGAGTGATCTGCACTTGTTTCAAAGCATCTCTCCACGTTTTCACCTTCTCTATGTTCTTCTTAAAATGCTTGTCTTGCTCAGCGAAGGCACATGCAAAAGTCCCTCTTTGATTCCATTTTGTTTACAAAATATGTATTGTATTTATTATCTAATGTATCTATTGTTTTGAATTTTAATTTTCAATTTTCTTTCATATTAGCTTATCCAACTTTAATATTAAATCATTGTACTTCAAATTTCAATCTTTTTAAATTTATAATAATTGTTTACAAAGTATGCACTAGCAAATTTAAAAACTACATAAAATTTAAATTGTAGTCATATTTAGTACTAAATACTCTATCCAACGTTCAAACGTCACTCATGCACTAACGTTCGATCGAACATTGGCGCCAAAAAATATTGTTCGGTATAAATATCTTTAATGTTCAAACGTTAATATGACGTTCGAACATATATAAATTTGCCTACATTCAAACGTTAACAGAATTCTCACCTAGATTTAGTGATGTACAAACTGTCACAAAAACTGATTTTTTGTGACGATTTGGGGACTGTCACTAATTCTAAAGCGTCATTAAAAGACAGTTTTTTAGTACTACTACTAGCTAGTGTTATAAATACCAAAGCTGGTTAACGATTTTTTTATTGAATATGTTTCAAGTTGCTTTTGTTGAATATGTTAGGAATCTATGGCTATCAACGATTTTAATGTCAAAATTATTTGGGTTTTAATACGCATGCGCAGTCGCATGCAATAATATACATATATATGCACACACACAAACAGTGGGTAGATAAGAGATTATTCAAAATTGATAGAAACTGTAACTATATTTATAAAGGGATATTAAAATGGGAAGTAATGTAGTATGTATGTATATATATAATATACAATTTCTAATTATTTAAATATTGCTTTGTAATTACAATAATATCAAATAAATTATGATGACAATATGCAATCTGCAATATTAATTACTATGATCATCTTCGATCCAAGACGTGTGTTAAATTTCTAGAATTTCTAGGTTTTAACAAATTGAATAATTCGCATGTGCTTTTCAAAGTCCCCAAACGACTCGGCTGGTCAACTCTGGCACTACGTCTCCTTCTCGATGCACTGAAACTGCTCTATGTAATATTGATCAAAAGTCTATATATACACACACACACACTAGTAGTAGTAGTGGTAACGTGAAGAGATTGCAATGATAGTTGAGTAAGAAAATATTGTGAAATAGTAAGTCAAAGAAATTGTTGGGAATGGACTGTACAAACAAAGGCTAAGTTGAAGCAAATAATAGCGGAAGCAACAAAATAAACAACAAGCACACAAAGAACACCAAGATTTAAGTGGTTCAGCTCAATGTGAGCCTACGTCCACTGTCGGGGTCAGTTTCAACAAACTTCACTATGAACAAAGATAGAGTACAAGAGTATTAATCACAAAAAATCCTTAATCCTAAAGTCCCAATACACTCAATGGACTCTTAGGATTGTATATAAAAGGATTCTCAAAACTCTCTCAAAACTAGGCTGCTGAACACTCTCTAAAATGAAGAGAAAATGATGTATTTATAGCAGAGGCGCTGATTCAGAACATTCGCTCGAGCGGACGTCGAGTGAGGTGTCGAGCGCACGTTAGGGTTGCATTATTCGCTCGAGCGGACAATCGAGCGGAACTCTCAGGAAGAATTCGCTCGAGCGGACAGTCGAGCGAAGTCAAGCGAAACTCTCTGGAAGAGTTCGCTCGAGCGGACTGTCGAGCGGAGGTCGAGCGGAACTCTCTGGATGAGTTCGCTCGAGTGGACTGTCGAGCGGAGGGTCGAGCTAACCTTAGCTTGAGCCAGGGTCGAGCCACAGTCGAGCCAACGTCAAGCCAGGGTCAAGCAACAGTCAAGCCAAGCTCCAAAACATACATTTTCATCACGAAATCAAGCCAAAACCAACAAATCTCCACCTTGGCTTGAATTCCGTCAAGCCTAAACAAAAAACCATTAACCAAGGAACCGAACCCCTCCACCAAATCCCCTAAGGGAATCACATACCCCGAACACCAATCAAATCCAAGCAAAGTTTGAACTTGTATACTGGAACTGGCTTTGTCATCATATCTGCTGGATTCTCAGTAGTAGCAATCTTCTGAATTTCTAACATGCCCTCTGTAACAACTTCCCGAAGGAAATGATACCTGACATCAATATGCTTTGTCCTCTCATGATACATTTGATTTTTGGTCAAATGTATTGCACTCTGGCTGTCACAAAACACTGAAATTGCATCCTGCTGTAATCCCAAATCACTGATCAAACCTTTCAACCAAATGGCCTCCTTAACAGCCTCAGCTGCTGCCATATACTCTGCTTCTGTAGTTGATAAAGCAACAGTAGATTGTAGTGTTGCTTTCCAACTAATAGCAGAGCCACACAAGGTGAAAACATACCCTGTTAGTGATCTTCTCTTATCCAAGTCCCCAGCATAATCAGAATCAACATAACCAACCACCCTTGATTGTAGTCAGTTTCTTTATCAAATATTAAACCAAGGTTCGAGTACCTTTCAGATACCTGAGTATCCATTTCACGGCCTCCAATGAGCTCTACCCGGTTAGCCATGTACCTGCTAACAACACTCACTGCCTTGAAATATCTGGACGAGTACAAACCATTGCATACATAATACTGCCAACTGCACTGGAATAAGGAACACTAGCCATGAAGCGTTCCTCCTCATCTGTCTGAGGAGATAGGGATGCTGAAAGTTTAAAATGTGTAGCAAGTGGTGTACTTACTGGTTTGGAATCAGACATTCCAAACCTCGAAGAACTTTCTCAATGTACTTTCCCTGAGACAAGTACAACTTTCCAGCTTTCCTATCTCTGTGGATCTCCATCCCCAAAATCTTCTTTGCAGCACCTAAGTCTTTCATTTCAAACTCATTTCTAAGTTGAGTTTTCAACGAACTAATGTCAGATATGCTTTTAGCAGCAATAAGCATATCATCAACATAAAGTAGCAAATAAATGAAAGACCATCAGATAACTACCTGTAATAAACGCAACAATCATGGCTACTCCTCACATAACCATGATCTATCATAAAAGAGTCAAAACGTTTATACCATTGCCTCGGAGACTGTTTTAAGCCATACAATGACTTCTTCAATCTGCACACATGATCTTCTTTGCCTTGAACAATGAACCCCTCTGGCTGATACATGTAAATGGTCTCCTCCAGATCACCATGTAGGAACGCTGTTTTAACATCAAGTTGCTGAAGCTCTAAGTCATGTGCTGCCACTATGGCAAACAACACCCTGATCGAACTGTGTTTCACAACTGGAGAGAAAACTTCGTTGAAGTCAATGCCTTCTCTCTGACTATAGCCTTTTGCAACCAAGCGTGCCTTGTACCTTGCATCTGCAACATCTTGGATTCCCTCTTTCTGTTTGAAAACCCATTTGCAACCAACAGTCTTCGTCTTCTTAGACAACTTAACCAAATCCCAAGTTTGGTTCTTGTGAAGAGACTCAATCTCCTCAGTCATTGCTGTGCACCATTGTGCACACTCCTTACTTTTGACAGCTTCTGAATAACTGGAAGGCTCTTGACCATCTATGTCCTCTGCTGTAGTAAGTGCATACATCACCATATCTGCATGAGCATATCTTTGAGGTGGCCTGATCTGCCTCCTTTGTCTACCAATAGCAATACTGTAATCTTGCTCACCCTGTGCGCCATCATCAAAATCAGGATCATGCTCAGCTGAAATGACATGATCTTGGGTGTCGTCTGGCATCCCTTGTGAAGCCTCAACCTGTGACTCCACCTTCTTGCCATTACTCTGCTCTTCACCTGTAGACACAGTATACTCCTTCCTCGGATTAAGCATGGATTGTTCATCAAATACAACATCCCTACTAATTACAAACTTAGGTGATTTGGGATTAGTACACCATAACCTGAATCCTTTCACCCCACTAGCATATCCAATGAATATGCCCTTCTTTGCCCTTGGCTCAAGTTTTCCATCATTAACATGGAAATATGCAGGACAACCAAAAAACTTTCAAGTTTGAATAATCAGAGGGAGTACCTGACCATACCTCATTTGGAGTTTTTAAACCAATAGCTGTGGCTGGAGAGCGGTTAACCAAATAGCAAGCTGTGTTGACTGCTTCAGCCCAAAAATCTTTAGACAAGCCGGCGTTTGAAAGCATACTACGGGCTCTCTCCAAGAGAGTCCTATTCATCCGCTCAGCTACTCCATTTTGTTGTTGAGTATGTCTCACTGTGCGGTGCCTCACTATGCCTTCATTTTTGCAGAATTCATCAAAATCACCTCCGCAAAATTCCATACCATTGTCGGTTCGGAGTCGCTTAACCTTCTTGCCTGTTTGATTTTCAATCAAAACCTTCCATTGTTTAAAGTTAGCAAATACATCGCTCTTATGTTTTAGAAAATAAGTCCAAACCTTCCGTGAGTAATCATCAATAAAGGTAAGCAAATACTGGGCTCCACCTTTCGATGGAACTGAAGATGGACCCCAAAGATCAGAATGAATATAGTCCACAGTACTTTTAGTTCTGTGAACTCCTGTAGTAAACTGAACCCTGCACTGTTTTCCAAACACACAATGTTCACAGAATTCAAGTTTTTTCTATCTTCTGATTGCACAACAAATCCTGCTTACTCAGGATAGACATCCCCTTTTCACTCATGTGACCCAAACGCATGTGCCATAGACAGGTGTTGTCTGAGTCTGGATTATCTGAAACAGATACTGCAGCTGTACCTGTCAATGTACTGCCCTGAAGGAAATAAAGACCATCTGTCATATCTCCTCTCATTACAATCATGGAGCCTTTACTGACTTTAATAGCTCCACCTTCACCGGTGTACCGGAAACCTAAAGCATCAAGAGTGCCCAAGGAAATAAGATTTTTCTTCAAATCTGGAATGTGTCGAACATTAGACAATGTCCTGACAACCCATCAAACATCTTAATCCTAACTGAACCAATCCCAACAATTTTACATGCCATATCATTTCCCATCAAAACGGAGCCACCGTTGACTGACTCATAGGTAGTGAACCAGTCCCTCTTGGGACACATATGAAATGTACAAGCTGAGTCCATGACCCACTTGTCACCATAGCGACTATTTGAGACACTAATTGCTAGAACAATATCTACGCCGTTAGACTTTTCATCAGCAACGCTAACAGCATTAGAGGAACTAGTGCCTTCCTCTCTGTTTTTCAGTTTAGAACACTCATTTTTGTAATGACCAAATTTATGGCAGTAATGACATTTAACATTTTTCTTGTTAAATTTCGACTGTGAACTGCCCCTGGATTTACCCCTGTTCTTCTCTGAACTTTTCTCATATGATCTACCCCTACTAGATGAACCCTTAACAAACAAACCACTGGCTTGATTATCCGTGCCTTGTACACCCAATTTTGTTCTCAACTCCTTAGAGTTCAAAGCAGATTTTACATCTACCAAAGAGATGGTATCTCTACCATACAACATCGAGTTCACAAAATTTTCAAATGATACCGGCAACGAACACAACAAAATTAATGCTTGATCCTCATCATCAAGCTTAATATCAATATTCCTTAGATCCATAACAGTTTTATTAAATTCATCTAGATGATCGGAAATAGGAGTACCTTCCCTCATCTTGAGAGTGTATAGTCGCTGCTTCACATACAAATGGTTGGTGAGCGACTTCTTCATATACAAACTCTCAAGCTTGGACCAAAGACCGGAAGCGGTCTCCTCATCGGAAACCTCCCTCAAAACTCCATCCGATAGTGACAACAAAATGACACTATGTGCCTTCTCATCTTCTTCTCTTGACGGTGCAAGAGAATCCTCAGATACCTTCCCTTCCAAAACTTTCGACAAGCCTTGTTGTTGTAACAAAGCCTTCATCTTGATGCGCCATAGGCTAAAACAATTTTAACCGTCGAAATTCTCCACTTCAAACTTTGCCATAGCCATTTCTCAACACTTTGCAAAGAGCTTGATGCTCTGATACCAGTTTGTTGGGAATGGACTGAACAAACAAAGGCTAAGTTGAAGCAAATAATAGCAGAAGCAACAAAATAAACAACAAGCACACAAAGAACACCAAGATTTAAGTGGTTCAGCTCAATGTGAGCCTACGTCCACTGTCGGGGTCGGTTTCAACAAACTTCACTATGAACAAAGATGGAGTACAAGAGTATTGATCACAAAAAATCCTTAATCCTAAAGCCCCAATACACTCAATGGACTCTTAGGATTGTATATAAAAGGATTCTCAAAACTCTGTCAAAACTAGGCTGCTGAACACTCTCTGAAATGAAGAGAAAATGATGTACTTATAGCAGAGGCGCTGATTCAGAACATTCGCTCGAGCGGACGTCGAGCGAAGTGTCGAGCGCACGTTAGGGTTGCATTATTCGCTCGAGCGGACAATCGAGCGGGACTCTCGGGAAGAATTCGCTCGAGCAGACAGTCGAGCGGAGTCGAGCGAAACTCTCTGGAAGAGTTCGCTCGAGCGAACAGTCGAGCGGAGGTCGAGCGGAATTCTCTGGATGAGTTCGCTCGAGCAGACTGTCGAGCGGAGGGTCGAGCTAACCTTAGCTTGAGCCAGGGTCGAGCCACAGTCGAGCCAGCGTCAAGCCAGGGTCAAGCAACAGTCAAGCCAAGCTCCAAAACATACATTTTCATCACAAAATCAAGCCAAAACCAATAGAAATAAATAAAATGTGATTGGTTCAATTAAAAACAATGGATTGATGAATATGATGCATGAGGAGATTGTAATGATAGGGTAAAGAGGCCGGTAGAATAATTAGATTTAAGTTAAGGAAAAAAAAAATAATATCATAATGAAAAAGATACAACAATAAATTTGAAGATAAAGAGATATTCTAGATTTCTAGTTTTCCTTTCGGTTTGGTGGGAGGGGACCGTAAAAAATGTGGAACATAAAACAAATACCATGTCTCATTATCTTGATCACTTTGTACAGTGTGCTTTTTACAGTATCAAGTAATGTGAAGGAACGCAGGCACACTCTTCAAATACTAAGTTCTATCCTTTATTTACTGAAAAAAAAATACAAAAAAGTACTACAGTAGGGTAATGGTACTGAGAAACTATATCTAGTTGAATACAGTTCCAACCTGCACCTTACATGAAGGGGGCAGCTCTCAAGAATAGACACCCGACACTTGAAGGCTCAAATATTTAAAAATTGCATGTAATGTTAATGTTTATGCATCATTTGCTGCATGCTTGAAAAAATAGTATGTTTAACTATGTTTTGGGTGAATATGGAAGATGCATCGACATTTATGCGCACAACTCAACTACATAGTCATAATCGACGTTACCATTTTGTTAAAAATCCCTCTAATATTCTTTCTGGGGCAAGGTTAGTCATGCAAGTGGAGATCATATATATATTTCAACTTGCATCTAGAATGGGAAAACAGCTTTAGGAAAAATAATTAAAATAATAAAAGAGTCTCTATGGGAATGGATCTACAATTTTTTTTTTTAGAAAAGAAAAACAGGATATGTTTTGACTTGAAATGGATATATCCATACGTGAGTATATTTGCCAAATTTTCAAGGATCATATAGCTAAAATCGTGAAAGGTGAAGCATATAAAACTTTGCATTCAATAAATGATGCTCACAGTACCTCATATATACACTTGGTCGAACTAAAACAAATGTGGAAACCATAAATATGCATACATATTATACTCGATCACTCAAGTCTATATATATTCAGCACATGTATACATATGCATGAGCAAACATACAGACTTATGGTGCTGTCCATTATTGCCTATCTAGGGGCTAGAACAATTAATAGTATATGTCAACCCTGAACCATTGCCCGACTGTAAGCTTGCTACAATATCCAATTATGCCAGCTTGCACAACCAAACCTAACCCAAATTATACATTCAAATTCCTCATTAAAAACTAGAGTCTTCATACTCAAATTAAGGATCAATAAGATTAAAACAATCATCCATACAGAGTCAATCTGACAGTCAAGGAAATGATATATTTAACAAAATGTCAAAGAAATATGACTATCCAGAAAGACATAATATATAATAAATTCTAGGAAAAAATGAATTTTGATTTCCCAACAAGAACCACCACATATACTCTCTGTTTATGTACATCTTTTGCCGATCTGGTCGCTGTCGTCCCTCAGCCCATCCCCGAGATGGTGCTCGCCCCTAGGCTTCCAAAGGTGGTTGAAGGTGAGGTTTTTTTTCAATTCTCCAAAGAAGAGATTGCAAGGTCTGCGGAGCCTTTCCGATTTTCGGTGGTGTTGAAATTCTTGAAACAAAGACCATCCTTGGATGCTGTATGTTCTTTCATTCATAACCGTTGGGGACTGTCTTCCAATCCGGTTGTTTCATCCATGCGGCGTCCGCGGCATGTGTTTGTACGTATGACGAACGAAGCAAATTTTATGAAGGCCCTATCGCGTGAAGTGTGTGAGATAAATGGAAGTTTCTATCGGCCTTTTCGGTGGACACCGGAATTTGATGAAGATGTAGAACCTTCAAGGGTGTCGGTCTGGGTTACACTTCCAGGACTCCTTCCCAACTTTTATGAAGAAGCTTTCCTAACCATCCTAATGACGCCAATCGGTACGTTTATTCAGCGTGATAATCCAACCAGGTGCGCTACAAGAACGGATGGAGCACATTTATGTGTGGAAATTGATGCTGCAAAACAACCGATTTCTCATTTCTAGATTCGTGTCTCGGGGCTTCCATCCAGTCGTAAACAAGAGGTGATATACGAGACTCTTCCGGCATATTGTATAACGTGTAAAATGCAGGGACATAATGTTCGGACGTGCAAAGGAAAGGCTGGGCAGAATGGGTATGGACGTACAGGGAAGAAAGGTCATCAAGAAAAGGGAATATCGGTTGCTGGGAATGGGGAGAATTCAAAAGTAAATGATTCATAAAATAATCCGATTGTTACTGGTGTGGAAAATATGAAAATCAATGAGAAGGAACAAGAGGTACCAGTGGAAGGTGTGGAAAAGGTTATGGTGGGTTTAAATATTCCGTCTGGAGATTTGGCTGTGGTTATGATATCAAAAGAAAAAGAGAGGATTGAGGAAACTGAGAAAGAAAATGCAGTGTTTGAACAAGTTGGAAGTGAGATGAAGGTTACAGAAACAGAGGCTGTGAAGGAGTAGGTCAGTGCAGAAAATAGAGGCACTGTGAGGACTATGGAAAATGATGAGAAGGCTATGGGTGTTGCACTAGTGGAATTGCCCATGATGGATTGTTTACAATCAGATCAGCAGCCAAGTATAGTTGAGATGCAGAATGTTGAGATTGAACAGTTTGATATGCAGAAAGAGAGGAACGAGGCAGAGGAATCTGAGAATGAAATAGGAGAGGAACTGGGTGTGATTGAAAATATAGTTTCAGAACCGGAACCAGACATTCAATCAAAGGTTTTCACCCAGGAGAAACATTACCTTACGGAGTCTGAGGCAAATGACGATAAGAAAAAATATAAGAAGAAGATGTTTGTTAAAATGCGTAGTTCTTCTCGGGTTCAAGCCCGAGTTTCTAATATTATCCAATGATTGATTCCATCTTTGTATAGAATATTAGGGGGGTTGGCACCTCTAAGAATCGTTTAAAGAAGTTGATTGGAAAATTGAGACCAAAAGTTGTTGCTATTTTAGAACCTTTTCAAAATTGAGGCTGCACGTAAGTTGGCAAGAAGGTTGAATTTTGATAACTTCCTTTCTAATGAGAGTGAAGGGGGAAATTTTTGGATTTTCTGGAATAATATTTATACGGTGCAATTTGTTCGGATGGGTATGCAATTCATTTCTATTATGGTTGGTGATTGAACTATGAAATTCTTGTTTACAATTATTTATGCGAAATGTACTTTGGCGGAGAGACGTCTCCTTTGGGAGGATCTTAGCATTAATAATGTTGGTTGGGACACTTGTATTTTTGTGGGTGATTTTAATATTATACGGAATGATTCTGAGAGAAGAGGAGGTAGGCCTCGACCTACCTTGGCTATGGAGGAGTTTAATAATTGGATTCATCAAGGAGGGCTGATGGAGATGGCGATGAAGAGTGATTTTTCATGGTGCAATGGGCAAATGGGCTTGCTCGTTCTTGGGCAAGACTTGATCGTGCTCTCATGGATAGTTCATTTCTTGCTTTGTTCCCTAATGTTATTTACTCATATATGCCGCGATCGACTTTAGATCATGCTCCCATGTTCATTGAATTGATGAAAGACCCTTTCTCTTATGGCCCGGCCCCATTCCATTTCCAGCAGATGTGGGTGGGACATCATGACTTTTTAGATTGTGTTCGGTCAGCTTGGGAGGTCAGTATGGATGGGTCGGCTATCCAGATTTTGACTAGAAAATTAAAGCAGACAAAGGTGGCTCTTCAGGCATGGAATAAAAGGGTCTTTGGGTATACTTTGAGTCGAATTGATGCTCTTGAAAAACAGGTTGAGGAGCTTGAGAAACAACTGAATTATCTTGGGAAGACAATTTGGGAAAAGAATTATAGGAGGCAGTTTCAGAATTAGCTATTTGGAGATGTTGGGAAGAGGTGAGATTGACACAAATGGCAAAGTTAAAATGGCAGGTGGAGGGGGATCGGAATACCAAGTTTTTTTCATGCTTGCCTTGCTAATAAAAGAAGAAAAAGAGTGCTTCATATGCAGTCGAACACGATGACTTATGAGAATCCAGAAAGTATTCATCAAGGGGCAATAGAGTATTTCACTTCTTTTCTTCATGGGGACCCACCTGCAGAGCAGCCTAGACTGGATGAATACATTTCGCCAGTAATTTTAGAGGAGGAAAATGCCTCCCTCACTCGACCTCCAACTATGGAGGAAGTGTTGGAGGCTGTGTCTACTATTCCGCCTCAAAGTGCATCAGGCCCAGATGGTTTTGGATCGGGTTTTTATAAAGCATGCTGGGAGATTGTTAAAGATGATGTATGGAAGGTAGTGATGGAATTCTTTGTGTCGAAACATCTACCAAAGTATTTCATGGCTTCATATTTAGTTTTAATACCAAACGTGGAGTCGCCTACAGGTTTTGATAAGTTCTGCCCCATTAGTCTTTGCTTTGTTTTTTATAAAATTTGCTCGAAAATTATTGTATCTCGTTTAACAGGTTTATTGCCTCATTTGATTTCTCCGAAGCAAGGTGCTTTTATTCCTGGAAGAAGCATCTTTGAGAACATTAGCCTCACCTAGGAAATGGTTCATTCCATTAATAAAAGAATTCATGGTGGTAATATCATGCTAAAAGTGGATATGGCAAAAGCTTATGATCGTGTGGACTGGGCCTTTCTGATAAAAGTTTTGCGCAGGTTTGGTTTTTCTTCTCAGTTCTGTGATTTGGTGCTCTTCTGTATTTCTAGCCCTTGGTACTCGGTCATGATGAATGGTACAACTAAGGGTTTCTTTTCGGGAGGCCGAGGTCTTCGTCAAGGTGACCCATTGTCACCTTATTTATTCATCATTCAGCAAGAGGTACTGTCCCGAATGATTCAGGGAAGTGTCCAGGAGCACAAGTTTGGGTTATTTTCGCAGGCCCATGGTACACCTATTGTTTCTCATTTGATATATGCTGATGATGTCATGATTTTTTCAAATGGTAGCCAGAGATCAGTTCGAGTTCTTCAGCAAATTTTGAGACCATATGAGAGGTGGTCGGGACAGGCTATAAATATTCAAAAATTGGCGTTGTATTGTTCGAATAAAATTTCATCTAGAAGAAAGAGGAGACTTCTACATAGTACTGGGTTCAAGGAAGGGAGTTTCCCTTTCAAATACCTGGGTGTGCCGATAATCTTGGGAAGACTTAAACAGGCCCACCTAGATGAAATGATGAATAAAGTGAGGCAAAAAATCAATGGCTGGAAAATGAGACTGCTATCTACTAGTGGAAAACTCATTTTGTTAAGACATGTTATATCCAGTAAAACGATTCATCTTTTTACTGTTTTACAAGTCCCTCAGGTTACCATTTCCAAGATACACAAGTTGATGAGTTCTTTCTTTTGGGGAGAATCAGATGGGCGGGATAAAAGAAAATGGGTGGCATGGAGACATATTTGTAACCCTGTGGAAGAAGGGGGCTCGGGTTGCATGCGCTTCAAGATTGTTAAAAAGCTTTGCATATGTGTTTTGCTTGGAACCTTATTCAAGGTAATTCTTTATGGGCCAATTTTTTCAAAGCAAAATATGTGGGATCAAAGCCTTGGTGCCTAATTCAAGCCTCAAAAGGGTCTAGATTTTGGAGAATGGTTGCAAATTGTATTCCTTTGTTGTTGAATAATTAGAAATGGAAGGTTAGAGAAGGAGATATTTTTTTCTGGTATGATAAATGGAGAGACAATGGCCCTCTAATAAATGAGATGTCGCCAATGGGATCACCTTTGATTAAAATAAAAGAATGTCGTTTATCGGATAGTTGGGATGTGGATATGTTAGAAAGATTAGTAGGGAGGGAGAAGGTGGATGAGATTTTAATTTCTTTATCTAGGCCTGATTCTGGAAAGGATGTTCTGATTTGGACTCCGATGGAGAATGGTATGTTCTCTACCAAATCTGCCTGGAACTGTATCCGTGTTAGAGGATCTTCTCTTAGTTGGCATAATTGGATTTGGCATAAATGTCTTCCGTTAAAAATGTCTATTCATTTTTGGAGGGTATGGCATATGGCGTTGAGTGTGGATGATAGATTGCAGCGTATTGGTATTCCACTTGCTTCCAAATGTGATTGTTGTATTGTAGGTCACATTGAAGATATAAATCATGCGGTTTTTTAGGGTGAGTTCCCAAAAAAAATATGGTCCTTTTTTTGCAATATCTTTGGTATTCCTATTGGAAGAGCTTGGAAATAGAATGTGGGGATGTGGTTCAGGCAGGCTAGTTCTTCTACACAGGTGGGTTTTCTTGTGGGCATTCTTCCCATCATTGTTACTTGGCGATTATGGAAAAGAAGATGTCTAGCTCGGATGGAAGGTATTCTAGAATCACATGAAACTGTTGTCCATTCTATTTGTGTATGGCTTGGTTCACTCTATCAAGTGGCAAAACAGCGTAATCATTTGTCCCATCGAGACGGTATGATTCTTGAGGTCCTGAGGATAAAACCGGTTGCCACTAAAATTCCTTCTTGTAGAGTTGTAAGGTGGGTTAAGCCACCGTCGAGGTGGCATAAATTAAACATGGATGGTAGCAGTCTTGGCAATCCAGGTGCTAGTGGAATTGGGGGGATCATTCGTAATGAATCAGGATGACATGTACAGGCTTATGCATCACATGTTGGGTTTGGCACAAATAATAAAGCGGAACTCATGGCGCTTCTTCAAGGTTTGAGAATTTGCAAAGCGCTAAACATCACTGAGGTGATAGTTGAAATGGATTCGAAGGTGATTACTTATTGGTGGCTTAGAGGGAAATGTGGGTTATGGTATTTAGAGGATTTTTGGGAGGAAATTATTGGGCTGACCCGAACTATGCAATGCCATTTTCAACATGTTTTACATGAAGGTAATAGGTTGGCGGATTGGTTAGCCAAAGCTGGGGCTTTAGGAACGGATTTGGTGTACTATAATATTGGTAGTATGCCTCGAACGCTGCAAGGGTTGATACGTTTGGATAGATTAGGCCTCCCATCTTTACGATGTTGGGTCTGGTTTTTTTTGTTGTTTCTTTTCTGGGTGTTTTTTCCTTGTCTTATAAGGTTGTTTTTGGTTGGTCTTTTTGTTTTGGTTCTTTTGGTTTTTTCCCTTGGTGTTTGTTTTTGTTTCTTCGGTATTCCTCCGCCAAAAGTGAGGGTTTTTATTTAATAAATATGGGAGGGGGTCACTCTTGGGCAGATAACCTTCCGCTCTTCTTAAAAAATATATATATACCAAAAAAAGTAAATAATAATCTAATTAAATATAAAACAGCACATCTACAATTATCACATCCTAAGTGGGGAATATATTCATGATTGCTGCTCCTGGATATAATAAACATGAATGCAAAGAAATTGAGGATAAAAAAAAAAGATACATATGACAACAGACAAACCTGGAACTAATTCAACCAATAATTTAATTATATTCTGTTGAAGTAAACTAAAAACAAAGTGCACACACTATATTCAATAAAATTCATCAACTAGAATTCATCAAAATGAAAGTGTATACAGAAAGATAATTCAAACTTTACAACCATATATTTTCTGCATTAGCTCTGAGTACTAGTCAGTATTTATAGACTATCAAAACATTCTCTAGAATATGCTAAAGTAATCCTATTCGTCAGAATTGATGCTTGCATTCCATTGGGATTTTGTTCTGGAAGATTCTGGTGAGGTGCTATCCTTTGAAGCAGGTGCACAGGTTCTAATATCCCCTCGCGATTCAAGCGGCACATGGATAAGAGTAAGGCTTGAACGTAATAGAGCAAAGCGAGCTAAAGAGAGTGGCTTAGTGAGAACATCAACAATCTATTCTTTACTTGGAACAAAAGAGACAGTGAGATTCTTGCTAGCAACACGGTCCCATATAAAGTGATAATCGAGATCCACATGCTTAGTTCTTGAGTGCAAAATAGGATTAACTAAAAGATAAGTCGCACCAATATTATCACATAACAAGTTTGGGGCATCAGAGATCAAAATCCCTAGTTCGTTTAACAAGGATTGAATCCACAAAAGTTCACAAGCAGTGTTGGCAACAGATTTATATTCAGCTTCAGTGGAGGATCTAACTATAGTTGGTTGTTTCTTGGAACTCCATAACACTAAATGAGACCCAAAATAGATACAAAAACCACTTGTCGACTTTCGATCATCTGGACAACCAGCCAAATCGGCATCTAAGAAAGCAATAAGTTTAAAGGTAGAAGTAGAAGAGAAGAAGAGACCAAAGGAGATGGTGAGGCGAAGCTAACGTAATATATGTTTGATAGTTTGCCAATGAGAATTACAAGGTGAGTGCATGTGCTGACAAACTTTATTAACAGCAAATGGAATGTCAGGATGGGTAAATGAGAGGTATTAAAGACTGCCAACAACACTTCTGTAAAGTTGAGGATCTTCAAAAGAGGATCCGTCAAGGGCAGAAATTTTAGACGAAGATGACATTGGTGTGGACACTGGTTTTGACTCATGCATATTAGTCTGAGTTAATAAATTAGAAATATAGCGGGATTGGGAGAGAAAGAGACCCGTAATTGTTTAACAGATGTGAATACCTAGAAAAAAAAATGAAGATAACCAAGATCCTTTAGAGGAAAAAACATGGACAGAGAGGAAATAAAATAAAAAATGAGAGATGAATCTAAGGCAGTAACAATAACATCATCTACGTAAATTAACACATAAATGGAAGCAGTAGCAGAAGTAAAAATAAAGAGAGAGGAATCAGAAAGTGAAGGACGAAAACCAAGATCTATGAGTTTAGAACTAAGCTTTGAAAACCAAGCCCTAGGCTTGTTTCAAACCATAAATTGATTTTTTCAATTTACAAACGTAATTAGGGAAATCAGAATTAACAAACCCAGTTGGTTGTTGCATGTAGACATCCTCCTCCAAGTCCCTGTGCAAGAAGGCATTCTGTATGTCTAACTGATGAAGAGGCCACCATCTAGTCACTGCAATGGAGATCAACAGGCGCACAGTAACTGGTTTTATGATAGGGTTGAACGTCTCCGAGTAGTCAAGCCCAGCTTGTTGATGAAACCCTTTTGTAACAAGGTGAGCCTTGCGTCGCTCAATTGTTCCATCGACAAGCCTTTTGGTCTTAAGAACCCACTTAGAACCTAGGAGATTTTGGTTCGGATGAGAAGGGAAGAGGGTCCAAGTTTTATTTCTGAGAAGAGCTTCAAATTCACTAGCCACGGCAGCATGCCAGACAGGGAATTTGGAAGCCTCTATGTACGAGCTTGGTCCATCAGGAATGGGAGAGGCTTCGATTAGAGAGGCAGAGTGTTTCGATGGTGGCCAAGGAATGGTCCCATCTTGGCGCCGTAGGGGTCGAGTAACTTGGGCTTTAGACCGGGTTAGCATGTGGTGAGTATTGGAGGAAGTAGGAAGAAGGGTAGTTGAAGAGGTAGCTTGAGGCAGTGGATTTACAGAAGGCAAGGTTGACGGCGCTGGAGAAGAGCTAGAAGGGGGACTTTCTGGAGAGTTTATCAGGCGGGTAGGGTTAGAAGAAAGAGGCTCATGGGCTTCAGTGTATGAGGGAGTGGACTGTGCTGAGGCAAACGGTGAAGAGTTGGTGTGTGGGCTAGACGGGGCCGTGAAGTGTGGTAAAGAAGTAGAAGTTGTAGGATCAGTGTGTGGGCTGGACTAGGCCGTGAGGTGAGGTGAGGAATTAGAGGTGGCCTATAGTTGAAGAGAAGGTGATAAAATAGATTGATGATGGGTACTTGAAGGAGAGGAAGCCGGATGAGAATAGGCTATAGATGAGGCAAAGGGAAAAAAATTTTCATCAAAACGACATCACGTGAAATGTAAATTTTTCCAGAGGGAATATGCAAATAATTATATCCTTTGTGATTAGAAGTGTATCCTAAAAAGACACCGAGTTGAGAGCTTACATCTAATTTGTGACGATTAAAAGGATGAAGATTGGACCAACAAGCTGAACCAAAAATACGTAAAAATGAATAGTCAGGAGGAGAATTAAAAAGAGCTTGAAAGGGAGACATGTAATGAAGAATAGGAGTGGGCATTCGATTAATAAGAAAAACTGCAGTTTGGAAGGCGTCAACCCAATATTTGGTAGGCATTGAAGACTGGGTTCGAAGAGAAAGTCCAGTTTCAACAATATGGAGATGACGTCTTTCAATACTGCCATTTTGTGCATGAGAATAAGGACATGTAATTCTGTGAAAAATTCCAAGATTTTGCAAAATGGCATTAAAGGGGCTGAACTCGCCACCCCAGTCAGATTGTATGTTAATTATATTTTTGGAAAAAGTATTGCTGATATTGCTGACATATTTAACAAAAGATAAAAAAAATTGTAGAGACATCAGATTTTGCATGTAATGGAAAAGCCAAATGTATTTAGTAAAATCATCAACAATAGAGAGATAATATCGAAAACCACTAGAGGACAGCACAGGCGCAGGTCCCCAAACATCTAAAAATAATAACTGAAAAGGAAATGTAGAACGAGAAGATGAGGGTGGATGAGGTAGAGCGTGTGATTTAGCTTGGAGACACACCGACCAAGGAGACTGGATAGAGGTGGATGTGACAGGAAGGTTGTAATGTCGTATGGTGAAGGAGGTGACACGTGAAGATGGGTGACCGAGTCGGGAATGCCAAATATGAGGTGTGGTTCGTTCGCCATGAAAGCATGCTGAGAAGGATGAAAGGTAGCCTAATCATCCGAAAGAACATACAGACTATTCTTAACGGGCCCCTGAAGAAGTACCTCTTGGGAATGTAAATCCTTCAAAAAGAAACCAGATGAGTTAAATTTAAAGAAAACAGAATTGTCTAAAAAAAATTGACGAACTAATAATAAATTTCTAGAAATTAAAGGAACGTGAAGTAGTTGTCGACAGAGAAAATTGCCAGAAGGTGTTGGGAGTAATCCAGAGCCAGAGTTCTGAATGGCTAGAGTTCTAAATAGCCAGAGAGGAGCCATCTCCAATAGTTACTTGATCAGGTCCCTGATAGGGAATGGAATCCAAATTGAGTTTAGAAAAGTCATACGTGAAGTGAGTGGAGGCTGCTGTATCTGGAAAGCAACTATTAGAAGAAGTTGAAGAATTCAGAAAGTTGGAAAAATTAGCAATGAAGGATGAGGGAGGGGGAGACTGATATGCATGATAAAAACAATGATAATAAGAGACGACAGAGTGACCCACTCGTGACATAGTTGACAGGTAGGATGATTGGTCTGTTGAGGAGGAAAGAAATTAGGAGAGGAAGAGTTGAAGGAACGACCACCCCGACCTTGCCGAAAGCTACGGCCACGACCATGGTTAGGTGGAGCAGAAGAAATCTGGTTTGGTGAGCGTGTAGTGGTGGAATTAGTAGAAAAAGACGCAGCAGAGAAAAGAGACTATGTTTGATGATTAAGATGCGACTCATGATTTACAAGGAAGCTGTAAACCTATGAAGTGGTAAGAGGACCTGGTCGAGTGGTAATAGAGGATACCACCGACTCAAAATCTGTCCCTAAACCAGTCAAAAGATAGATAATAAATTCAAATTCGGGAAGTGGATGGCCTGCGGCATTTAGAGAAGCTGACAGAGCCTTAGCCTTGTGAAAATACACAAAAATAGAGTCGGACCCTTTTTTAAGTGTGGTCAACTGAAATTTCATGTGCATAATGACTCAGCTAATAATATTGTCTTCCAAGCGTAGAAGCTATCAAAATAATACAAGGGTAAGTCCCAAGATCGAATTCACAGGGACAAAGGGATTATCAAAGCGTTTGTGAGATTTTCTTTGTGTAAAAGATGTATCGATTATGAAAGATGAAAATTGATGTGGATCTATATTTCTAAAATTACCAAAACTAAGGGACTTAGAGAAAGTGTGTAGCAAATGAATTAAACTTGCAAGATACAATAAAACAAACACTTGGGTTGGGTTTGAGATTCTTTTAATTTCGGATTCTAGATAATTTCTCGATTAACAATCCAGTCAAGGAATTGATATTCGGAAGATAAAAATTAAGCTCAAGTTTTTGCAATATTTTCTCAAGAAATTCTCTAATTTACTAGCCAAATTTATATTCGTAATCAATCGAAAGAGGTCTTGATAAATTCAAGCTTTTGTTGTGCCTTACGTCAACAACAAAACAAGAGCAAGAGCCACAATCTATTTTCCATTTGAATCCGACTAGTAATTCAGTGAAATCAATATTAAACAATAAAATATTGCATCAAACTAGAATCTAAAATAAATTAAATCTCATCCCACAGCCCAAGCTTTAGAAATTAGTTATTCATGATATATCTAACAATAAAAATAAATTGAAGTTGAGTCATGATGAAATATGAGAACAAGAGAGATCTCAAATAAAAATGAGCCGAGCACCTCCACAAAAGTAAACTGCAGAAAATAAAAAAAAATAAAAAAAAAGATGCCGCCTAGTTCTCAAACGTAAAACAGAAAGGAAACTAAAAGCTGAACTCCCAAATCATGAAATCGAAAAGTAAAGAAAAATAAAAGACGCCGAACTGGTTCTGCTCTGTAAACAAAAAAAAGTAGACTAAGGAAAATAGCAGAAAAAAATAAATGAACAAGAACGGAAGAAGGCTGGCGACCTAAGGTCTGCTACTCTCCAGCCGACTTGCGTCTAAACTACAAGAACGAATAAAAAAAAAACAATAAACAAGCCATCGCTTAAGTCTGGAATGAAAGAAAAAATAGAAGGAAATAAAAAAACTAAAGCTGCCGCCTGCTCCAAAGAAAACGAAAAAAAAAAGACTGGAAAAAAAAAATTGTTCTCCTTCCTCCGACCGAAAGAAAGAAACAAGTAAATGCTGCCTGGTTCCTTAGCTCTAAACTAACAAGAACGAAAAAAAAGAAATAATATCGCCCAGTCCCCCCCGTCTGTAACCTTATAGCCAGCTTAAAAAGAACAATGAAAATGATAAAAAAATGAGAGAGATGGAGCCCTGTCCAGGTCTGCCATGTGCTTTCCGTAGACCCCTTGTTGCTCTGCTCCGCATTTTCTATTTTTGGTCCAGCACATAGTTCCGCTGCTGCTTCTTCATTCTTTTTTTTCTGCATTATTTTTCTGTTTTTCTGCATTGAAGTTTGCATGTGTGCTGTTTGTGTTCTGCATGTGCTTTTTTTCTGTTTTCTACATGTTGTTTAGTTTTCCGTGAGTTTCCTCTTCATTCTGCATGTGTGTTGTGTTTCTGCATGTGCCTCTTGCTTTTCTGCATGTGCGTTAGTGTGAGCTGCTGCTGTTTTGCCGTGGCTTTCTGCATGTGTTTTCTGCTGTATGTTCATTTCCTGCATGTGCATGGTCTGTTTCTATCCGTGTGATGTATGTGTTCCAGCCGTGAGTGAGTGGTTGCAAGTGTTTCTTAACTTTCTGCATGTGGTGCTGTTTCTGCATGTGCCTCTTGCCGTGTATGCTGCTGCATGTGCACTTCCAGCCGTGGGTTTCTAATTCATTTTCTGCTACTTTATGTGAGCTGCCCACTTTGAGTTGTATGTGTTGGTTTGAGTTGCATTGCTTCATGTCCTGCATGTGTACTGTCCGAATTCTTGCATTTTCTGCATGTGTGCTGTCATTGCATGTGCATGTGAGTGGCTTATGTGAGCTGTCCGAGTGATGGTGTGAGTTGTTTGCTGCCGTGTATGCGTGAGTTCCATCTTGTGTTCCCTTCATTTATTTCTTTCACTTGCTTTTATCTTCATAGAATTTTTCAGCTATGTAGGCAATGGCTTCACTCCTAGACACCGACCAAGATTCAACTATAAGTTTTACGTAAGCATTAGTCGGCCCCACATCAAAATGCATGCATCTAAGTTTAATTAGGGGTAATATATTGTTTCGCATGTCAAAGAAAATTAATTCACATTATCTAACTAATACTCTTATTTTAACTCATAAAGCACTTTTACTCAAGATATTTAAGAGTATTAATGTCACATAATTGACCATTTATCACACCCCCCAACTAGCTTTTTGCTAGACTCTAGCAAATGAAGCGAATGAATTCATGCAAAGGTGAAATTACCAACCTGAGAAATCTGAGAATCACATGCCATGAAATAGATTTGTTGAGTTTAAGAACACTGGAGATAGATTAATCTGAATTTTGTATCAACTGAGAGATTTATACACAATTTAGTTAATCAACCAAGGGAATTACATGTAACAAAGCTTGCTTTCTTTTAAGTGCATGGAAATGGGGTTAGAATTCCAAGATTGACTACCAAGAGGCATTAATAGTTTCAATCACAACAACTAATCTGAGAAAACCACATGGTCTTACTCTAATTCAAAACCATTGTAGTGGCGGCTTTCACGCTATTACACTTTGAAAGGCGCCTACTTCTTTTGTAAGGACCCCGGTAATAGGCAGCCTTTTCCAGTACACAAATGTAATTTTTGTTTTTGTTTTTGTTTTTTTTTTTTTTTTTTTTTGATCCCTGGCTTGTCCCTTTTCTCATTTAATTCAAATTTCTTCCTAAGCCATTAGGATATGGTTCATTAGAGTCTCAAACAATTGAAGTGTAAATCAACCAACAATGACTCAATGTAGTCTTTCTAGGCCTTCCGGGTATGTGTTGTGTGTGTTTAAGCAAAACTCTTAACATCTTTCCCTTGGTTTAACAACTAAATAAAATGGATAAGTCCCTCTTTTGACATATACTCATATTTGCACTACATTCCACATGTTCCATGACTTCAACAAATCTTTTTTTTTTTTTAACACTTCCCAGCATGTAAAATTCAAGAATGGGGAATTTAATCTGTTTTCAACTCATTACTAGTACTCCCCAAGGTGGACCAAAATGTGTCTAAGGCATGCAAAAGAGAAATAAATTCTCTTCCACCCCCCAACTAGATTGTAGCATTGTCCTCAATGATGCAAGAGAAATGAAGGAATTTACACAAAGAGAGCAGTTAAGGGGCAAAACAACTAAAAGAAGAACTGAAAATTCAACGAAAAACTGAAGGAAAGAGGAAAAGGAAGTACCTGGACGGCTTTGAAATGAATGCAATCAAAATAAAAATAAAAACTGCAAAACAAAAGAAAACAATGAAAAGAACAGGATAAATCAATGACCATCAATTTGGATCAAGCAAATGTAGAGTAGATTCCTCAGGTGCAAAGTTAGAAATAAAAGGCTTGAGCCTTTGACCATTAACCTTAAAAGCATTTCCATTTTGAGGATTGACAACCTCAATAGCACCGNAAGAGACATGAAGCTTCAGCTGTTGGTTTGACGTTATGCTGGACGAAAAGCTGAGAAAAAATGGCACACACCTGCAGGAGCTTCGGCAGCTAAACTTGAGCTTGATGCTGGACCCGAGTACCGAATGGAGCCATAGTTTCTTACGGATGGAAAGGGAGTTGGTCGTTTATTTTTTTAGTTTTCTTGCATTATGTTTTTGGTTACAGACCATTGTGGTCAGCGGCATCTTTATTTCATTTAAACTTTTTTTTTTTGTTCAAACCTTAAGTAGCCGGTTTGCACTTACTCGTTTTCAATTTTTGTTTATTCTCTGGATCTATTGTTTGGTAGAGTTAGCGTGGTGCTACTTATCGGCCACGGCTTTGGTTTTATTTTTCTGCAGTTTATTTTATTTTTCATTTGGCAGTTTAGCATCTTTGTTTTTCTTCTTGTGTGTTGTTTTATTGTGTTTTATTTTAATGTCTTCATGAAAAATGTTTATTTGATTTTTATAGCGCTTGTGTTAAACATGGTCGGCTAAATTTGAATACTAAGGTTAGAGGTGAAGTTTAATGATTTGAAAATTGTTTTCGGATCGACGACAAATTTATTTTGTGAGTTTAATCGATTGAATGATTTTATTATTGGAAAATTTGATTATCTATATATTTATCTTGATTCATTGTGATTTCCGAATACAGTGAATGCTTGAGAAATCCCTGTGATAGTCAAATAGATTTGTAAATGTTTTAATCATCGATCGCTCATGCTCAATCATTAGTAATTATTTTCTTAATCTTAAATGCTAAATCTTCCAATTAAACGGAATCGTTATTCTAGTTTAATTGAAGTAATTCGACCGGAAACAATATTTTAAATTATTAAACGGATCCTCGAAACCTTAGTCTTTTTCCATATCAATACATTTTATTATTTTAGTTTTATTTTGTTACATCAAAAATCATCATTTCAATAACCTCATTTTATTTTCAATCGCGCATATCTTTTAGTATTTTATTTTCAGTCGTTTGAGAGAATTTTTCACATAAGTCAATCCCTGTGGATTCGATCCTGTAAGGTACTACAACACCTGTATACTTGCAGGTAAAACTGCACTAAATTTTGGTTCATTAATTTGAGTTAAAGTTTAGGCGCAACAATTGATATTCGGAAGATAAAAATTAAGCTCAAGTTTTTGCAATATTTTCTCAAGAAATTCTCTAATTTACTAGCCAAATTTATATTCGTAATCAATCGAAAGAGGCCTTGATAAATTCAAGCTTTTGTTGTGCCTTACGTCAACAACAAAACAAGAGCAAGAGCCGCAATCTATTTTCCATTTGAATCCGACTAGTAATTTAGTGAAATCAATATTAAACAATAAAATATTGCATCAAACTATAATCTAAAATAAATTAAATCTCATCCCACAACCCAAGGTTTAGAAATTAGTTATTCATGATATATCTAACAATAAAAATAAATTGAAGTTGAGTCATGATAAAATATGAGAACAAGAGAGATCTCAAATAAAAATGAGCCGAGCGCCTCCACAAAAGTAAACTGCAGAAAATAAAAAAAAAAAAAGAAAAAGATGCCGCCTGGTTCTCAAACGTAAAACGGAAAGGAAACTAAAAGCTGAACTCCCAAATCATGAAATCGAAAAGTAAAGAAAAATAAAAGACGCCGAACTGGTTCTGCTCTGTAAACAAAAAAAAGTAGACTAAGGAAAATAGCAGAAAAAAATAAATGAACAAGAACGGAAGAAGGCTGGCGACCTAAGGTCTGCTACTCTCCAGCCGACTTGCGTCTAAACTACAAGAACGAATAAAAAAAAACAATAAACAAGCCGTCGCTTAAGTCTGGAATGAAAGAAAAAATAGAAGGAAATAAAAAAACTAAAGCTGCCGCCTGCTCCAAAGAAAATGAAAAAAAAAAGACTGGAAAAAAAAAACTGTTCTGCTTCCTCCGACCGAAAGAAAGAAACAAGTAAATGCTGCCTGGTTCCTTAGCTCTAAACTAACAAGAACGAAAAAAAAGAAATAATATCGCCCAGTCCCCCCCGTCTGTAACCTTATAGCCAGCTTAAAAAGAACAATGAAAATGATAAAAAAATGAGAGAGATGGAGCCCTGTCCAGGTCTGCCATGTGCTTTCCGTAGACCCCTTGTTGCTCTGCTCTGCATTTTCTATTTTTGGTCCAGCACATAGTTTCGCTGCTGCTTCTTCATTCTTTTTTTTCTGCATTATTTTTCTGTTTTTCTGCATTGAAGTCTGCATGTGTGCTGTTTGTGTTCTGCATGTGCTTTTTTTCTGTTTTCTACATGTTGTTTAGTTTTCCGTGAGTTTCCTCTTCATTCTGCATGTGTGTTGTGTTTCTGCATGTGCCTCTTGCTTTTCTGCATGTGCGTGAGTGTGAGCTGCTGCTGTTTTGCCGTGGCTTTCTGCATGTGTTTTCTGCTGTATGTTCATTTCCTACATGTGCATGGTCTGTTTCTATCCGTGTGATGCATGTGTTCCAGCCATGAGTGAGTGGTTGCAAGTGTTTCTTAACTTTCTGCATGTGGTGCTGTTTCTGCATGTGCCTCTTGCCGTGTATGCTGCTGCATGTGCACTTCCAGCCGTGGGTTTCTAATTCATTTTCTGCTGCTTTATGTGAGCTGCCCACTTTGAGCTGTATGTGTTGGTTTGAGTTGCATTGCTTCATGTCCTGCATGTGTACTGTCCGAATTCTTGCATTTTCTGCATGTGTGCTGTCATTGCATGTGCATGTGAGTGGCTTATGTGAGCTGTCCGAGTGATGGTGTGAGTTGTTTGCTGCCGTGTATGCGTGAGTTCCATCTTGTGTTCCCTTCATTTATTTCTTTCACTTGCTTTTATCTTCATAGAATTTTTCAGCTATGTAGGCAATGGCTTCACTCCTAGACACCGACCAAGATTCAACTATAAGTTTTACGTAAGCATTAGTCGGCCCCACATCAAAATGCATGCATCTAAGTTTAATTAGGGGTAATATATTGTTTCGCATGTCAAAGAAAATTAATTCACATTATCTAACTAATACTCTTATTTTAACTCATAAAGCACTTTTACTCAAGATATTTAAGAGTATTAATGTCACATAATTGACCATTTATCACATAAGATGGGCTGTTGATTGTGCAGAATAAAGACCATGGAGAGTTTGCCATATTTGATGGGAAGTAGAGCAATCCAAGACATGGGAGAGCACTATATCGATGAGAGAGGAGTTAATGGCTAACATGATTAATTGATCTTGAAGGGTCCAAGAGTATATTCTGGGTTGGGGGCGTCATTGATGGTGGGGGGAGGCATGGGTGTGGTTCCATCAACATACCCAAAAAGCTGATTTCCTTTAAGGAATGGAAAATTTTGAGCTTGCCAAATGAGATAGTTGTCGGTGGAGAGTTTAATGGTGATGAGTTGAGCTACAGAATTAGTGATAGAAGGATTAGGAGAAGTGTGTTCGGGTACCATGAGGAATCGGAGAAGAAAAGATGGACGTAAGTCCTATCGAGCTGCTAATACCATGTTGAAGTAAACTAAAAATAGAGTGCACACACTGTATTCGATAACATTCATCAACTAGAATTCATCAAAATGAAAGTGTATACAGAAAGATAATTCAGACTTTACAACCGTATATTTTCTACATTAGCTCTGAGTACTATTTAGTATTTATAGACAATCAAAACATTCTCTAGCATATGCTAAAGTAATCCTATTGGCCAGAATTGATGCTTACATTTCATTGGGATTTTGTTCTGGAAGATTCTGGTGAGGTGCTATCCTCTGAAGCAAGTGCACAAGCTCAACTCGGATAATTTACAAAATAGAATGAGTGAACAGTTTTGGATAATGAGATAATTCAGCCACATCCAAATATACACAAAGATAAATAGAAAATGATCTAATTGAATATAAAACATTGTATCTACAAAAAGGAAAAGAAATTTCAAATATAGAATACCTTCACGTTTGTTGCCTTCGGATAGAACAAACGTGGATGTAAAGAAGTGAAAAACTAAAAAAGTATAGTAACATATGAAAAGACAAAAATCTGCAACCTAAGAAACCAATTATTTATATTCTTATCAGCTCTTAAGGGTATGCTTGGGGAGTGAGATGAAATGATAATTTTGTAAATAGTAATAAGATAGTTTGTAAATAGTAGTGAGATAGTTTTATTTAAGTATATTTTTGGTTTTGAAAATGGAGCGAGAAAAAAAATTGAATAAAAAATATTATAAAGTTAAAATATTGTTAGAATATAGTTTTATAATATTATGTACTTTTGTTTTGAAATTTGAAAAAGTTGAATTATTTTTTATTTTTTCTTCATAAGTTTGGAAAAATTGTAATAATTAGTTTGAAAAATATGTAATGATTAGTTTAAAAATATTTTTATTTGAATTATATTTAGGAAAGAGATGGGATGAGATGAGATGAGATGAGATGAGAGTTTAGGATAAGATATTTTTTCAAACAAGCCCTAAGTCATTCCATTGTTTCTGAATTCTATCAATTATGACCCTTTCATGGATTCTTCCAATGTTTAACATTGTAGGGAAAACAAAACCCAGTACTTGAGAAAGAAAATAAACCAACAACAAAAATAAGTTAAATATTGAAATCCAAAGGAATTTTTGAACTGTGCTTCATACAAATTCACAAACAAACCAAAACATAATATTTACAGCCAAAAAACAGAAATTGAAGACGTGGAATACATTTACATTCACTCATTTTCAAAAGAGATGCAACTTCACAAAAATTCAACAGAAAGGATTTAAAATTATAGTTTTTATCCTAAAAGGAGCATATAAGATGTAAATATTTTATAGGAGCATCAAATTGACTGTTACATATATAGTCTGGGGGATGAATCGCATTTAAGAGTTATGTTGTTTCATTTGCAGTATTGATGGAAATGCCTGTTACCTCCATTCTTTTTCAGAAGTTGTTTTTTGCCATACCCTGCAAATAAGACAGATGCTCCTGTATGGAATGAATTTGGACCATTTACATCATCAATATTGAAATAAAATAAAATAAGTACAGAAAACAGGAAGCACGCACACTAACTAAATATAAATGGTGTAATTCGGTGGTTGCTCTTAGTTTCAATAAGATGCGCGACAAATGGGTGTTTTGCATTTAAATATAGTCTTCATATGTTTGGTTGGGAAATTTGTGCAATTGAAATGTATAAAATTAAGTGACGATGAAAATAATTGAACAATACTTATGTTAAAAAACTATATTGAGAACGTTAGATGGGTTGAATTTCAAGAGATAATGTTACAACTGCTTGCATTTTTTATTCCACCTGTTGACAGTTTCTTTTTCATTAAAAAAAAATGTTTTATTATTTGAAATATTTATTGTATAATGTACAAAAATTTAAAGTTATATTGTTGTAAGTAGGTAAACAGGAAAAGCCTAGAACGTACATTTCTTTTGTCCCCAAAGAGGAGGAGATAAATGTAGAAAATCTTAATAAAATGATGGAGGAATGTTACAAGAATAGTTTTAGTTTATTTATATTTATCGGGGATGATTACAAGAATAATAGAACAGTTCGAAGAAGTTCTTTCATAATTTGTATTAACAAATGTACAATGGAGAATTTTAAATGCTCTAAAGGAATGGAACGAGTTTAACAAGAAAAAATTATCTTCGAGCATCCAATTGAAGGTGTGAATGAATTATTCTAATTGATTTTTTTTGTTCTCATAATTAAGAATTGTTGAGAAATGTAAAAAAATTAGAATTGTCCTTGTAGCATTTGTCTGTTACTTTATTAAAATCCTCCTCCTTGATTTGCTCATTTTTTGGGGACAAGAGGAACATCCTAGATTTTTTTTTTTTTGTTTTACTATCACAATATGTCTTGTTTTTTTGTAGATAATGCAGTAAATTTTTCAAATCATAAAACCTCAAATTGTTTTTAGAAAGAATTTACTTGAACAACAAAATATAATCGAGAATAGTGACAAACAGTTGGAGGAACATTACATTCTAGTTTTCTATTGTGCTTTAACAAGAAATGCTTATGTATGAGATTTATTTGAGGCTCTTAAGGATTGTAAAAGAAGCACTTAGTGGTTTAAAAGAATTTTTTTTTTTTTAAACCTCATATTTAAGCAACTTTTTAAGTGCTCCTTATTATTGGATTTTGTTTTTAATTTGTTGAATTCTTTGTTGACGAATCAATTTTTAGTCTTGAGAATAGACATAGCCACATCATTAAAAACAAGAAATTTAGGTATCATAGTATTTAATCGTTATGAAAATTTTGGGGGAGTTGTTGGTTCATCTATATATTTTTGTTGCTTGTGTTTTCTTAACATTACATGTGTAGATTCAGTTGATAATAATCAATATCATAGATTTTGGATTTCTTTTTCCGAAGAATTTGAATATGTTTGCATAAGAATCAATTTGTTTGTTTGGATATTAAATCTTTTAAAATGAAATATTTATTGGCTCAGTATGATGGAGCTATATGTAATTATTTTAATAAGTAATACACTGTAACATTTAAAAATTAGATGGCTCAAGGGTTGGGAATTGAAGAAGTGAATAATTCTGTTCTTGAGAATTTGAGATTCATTCAAACAATGTGAAATTTTTTAGAAATGAATTGTTAGATGCAAAGTTAAAAGTGTTGTAAAAAGCCCAAAATCATAGTGCTTGGTTAAAAAAAACATAAAATATAATTCAACTTTTTCAAATCTTAAAATAAAAATTATATTCTAACAATATTTTAATTTTATAATATTTTTATTCAAATTTTTCTCTCATTTCCCAAAACCTTATAAAACATCTTAACTTAAACCATTTCACTTCTATTCACAAGCTATTTTAGTACTATTCATAGATTTCTCATCTCATCTCATTTATATAATCCAACAAAGCTTAATGTATTCCAAGTCATTAGAGATTTGATGGGATCTAGGAATGATCTATTTTATTTCTTAAAAAAAATGGTGAACTCTATTAACTTTGGATCATGGTAATTATATTTAAGTGATGATCGATATTCTCTTTGCACTAGTGTGAGGAAGTTCAAATATATTTAAAAATTCGGGTAATTAGTTCTCCTATGCTAGAATTTGCAAAAACCTGGCTAAGTTTGATTTTTTAAAAACCTTACATATTTTGTTATGAAAACAAGCTTGATCATTTTTTGCACTATTATTTGTGTCTAAATTTGAAAATGTGACATTTTATCATAACTAGTATAGACATTTTTTGTACTCTATTTCTCTATTACATAGAATGTGAATATGAAATCTGTAATTTTGATCCCATTCTATGATAATCTCTATTCATCATATTATTTATATTATTGCATGGTACTGAAAATCCTAAAACATAAGATTATGTTCTGCTCTGATTTTCGGCCCCTGTCACAAGATATAATAGTGGCTACAGCCCTGGCATGAGATATAATAGTTGTCGCTGGCCCTGCCACGGTATATAATAATGACCTGTGGCCCTACCAGAAGATATAATAGTGGCCTCTGACTTTGTCACAAGATAAAATAGTGGCATCTGTTCTAAGTATTATCACTTTGGTGACAAGGTGATTTATATATGCACAACCTAGCCATGGGGTAAACATGGCCTCTATTTCTGTTTCTAATGTTGTTCAGTATGCTTGTACCTAAGGTCTTTTGTATATATTATTATTATAATGAAATGCTTCTGAAAATACCACTTAGGGGAGAGTTCGGTCTGATCCCGAGGGGTTTTATGGACCGGATCAGACCTATTTGGTCCAGGGTTTTCCTACCCTGGACTGGACCGAACCTCATAAAGACCAGGGCGGTCCGGTCCCATTCAAGACGGTCCAGTCTGGTCGGTCCGACTGGCCTCCAAATGGGCCAATGGCCCAATCTTTTTTTTACATAAATTTCGGCTCAAAAGTTAAAATCCACTAACAATTTATCTAGTTTGAAGCCAAAAATACCAAAAAAATACTTAGAAAGAAAAATAAAAATAACCATTAAAAAAAATTATCTATATACAATAAATTTGAATAAAATATTTTACTACCAAAAAAATAAAAAATTTCTATATACATCCAAACAATTTAAACAAGGGGATCAATCAATCATAGTATATACTATATAATATTTATCATATAGCAAACTACCAACTTAATTGCAATTTGCAACTTGCATTATCTAAATAAAGAAAGAAAGGACTTTTAAAACAAAAAAAAAAAACAAAAAACAAAAAAAAAGAGAAAAATACAACTAAAATCTACCTTAATGTATCTTACATACATCAATGATTCAAATCTACCTCCTAAAAGAAAGAAAAATAAAAATCCATTTCCAAGCATATTTAAAAACTGAAAATTAAAAGGTCTTAAAAAAAAGAACTATCAAAGACTAGAAGTCATATTTAATAATTTACATCAAAAGCACTGATGCACAGTGCACTATAACAAACTAACTACTTAAACAAAAAATGACCAACAGTAGCATCTAAGAGTTAACATAATTACATCAATACAAAATACAAATTATACAATTAGGTAAAGTGAGAATCAGTCTTGACTATCAGCAATGAGTGTCTCAGTTGTCATTTGGTTAAGAGCCGATAGCCATTGAATTTGATCCGTCTGCAAAATAAGCAAATTCTCCAACAAGTTCTCCTTCGATCCATAAAAATCTAAAACAAAACAAATTAAATAAAGTTAAAATAATATAGAAGATAAAACAAAATATACTACAAAATAAATCAAAAGTAAATTGATTACATACCCATATCTATCTGCTTCTCAAATTCCTCCACTTCATCCATTAAAGTCCTAAGGCTTATTGGAGTATAGGAAGAACGGAGCCAATTTTGTGCACATATGAGAGCCTCAACCATCATCGAATTTAAACTACTTCAGAAATGGTCAAGTACACGACCTGCAGTGCTGAATGTAGATTTAGAGGTCACAGTAGATACCGGTATTGCAAGTACATCGCTTGCAACCCTTGAAAGTACGCGATATCTAACTGAATTCACCTTATACCAATTTAGTAGGTCAAAACTATCACCTTGATCCTCACATTTTTCAGCTAGATATCTATCAACCTCTGACTTGCTTTCCAAAGAGTCTTCTGACTGTAACTCTTGCTTAAATTGGGCCATCAATGCAGCCTGTTTATTCATAGACTGAGTTATGGGAGGACTTGCATCTTCACGTGGGGAACTTGTGCGTTGAGAAGAACTCTCTTCTTCATTTTGGATGTATGCCTCATACATGCGGATAAATGTATTTTTCACCTTCCAACTCAAATCAATGATTTTTTATTGATCATATCCATACATTTTTCTCAACCCAAAGTCAAGATATCGCATCTTGTAATGAGGATCAAGAACAATCCCAACGTACAACAACATATTCTGATTATCCATATTCTCCCAATACTTTTCAAACTTTCTCTTCATCTTTGTGGCCATTAATCCCATCACAGGATTTCCTTCTTCACACTCTATGTTAATGGCATTTTTAATAGTAACCAACTCCATAAAAAGGTATTGCAAGTTACATACTCACCCCTTGAAAAGCGTAAAGTTGCATCATGAAATAATGCAAGAAACTTCTCAAACAACTATACCTTATCACAATCGGATGCATTGGGAGGCCCTAACTTCTTTGACTTTCTCCTAGTCACCACATCACCTTCCTCATCTCCAATACTACTTAAAAAGCACATATCTTCTTTCTCAAACCGATGAAAAGCCTTTCTAAATTTCCCAGCACTCTCCAACATAAGATAGGTGGAGTTCCACCTAGTCGGTACATCTAGGCAAACATGACTTTTGCATTGAATCTCTTCCAACCGCACACATTTCTTAAATGTACATGTACTCTCTCTTTGAGGGGAGGATTTAACATAATTCACAACACCCCTCACATTCGCAATAGACTCCTCATATTCTTTCAATCCCTCATGTACAATTAAATTCAAAATGTGGGCACAATATAGAACATGCAAGAATTCATGTTCCAAGACCGTATCCCTCCTATACTTGGTTTTTTTTTTTCAAATAAGAAATAGCCCCATTATTAGAACTTGCATTATCAAGAGTGATTGCAAGTATTTTCAGTCGCCCCTTGTGATGACCCGCTTTTATGTGTATTTTCATTGAAGGAATATTTTAATTTAATTAAATATTTTATAGTGCTTTTATTTTAAATTATCGAGTTTTAAATAGATTTTATTGGCTGTTGAATTTAAATTGTGATTTAATTTATTTTGGCTTGTTTTTGGTTTTAAAAATTTAAATAGTTGGTTTTTACTAGTTATTTATTTTATTTTAGCTTATTGAAGTGTTTAAAATATTTTAAGTAGTGTTTATTTATTTATTTGATGTAGTGTTAATTTATTTTAAACGTTTTATGTTTTTAGACCGTTTTCGGCTGATCAGTCTTCGGACTTCCGACGTAAGGACTGGACCTCATTAATTTCCTTCCATCTTTTCTTTTCCTCTTCTTTTCTTTTTCTCCTTTTTCTTTTTTTCCCTTTTTTCTTTTTCCTCTTCTCTCTCTCTCCCGCTCGGACTCTCTCTCCCCGCGTCTCTCTTTCTCTCTCTCTCCTCACCCACGCCGGAAAGCCTTCCCGCCCAGGCCCGCCGTTCGCCGGCGTCGTGCCCGACGCCACCCCTGCCGGTCGACTCCCCTCCGGCCGGTGATCATCCCCTCCGACTCCCAGCCCCAACCGGCCGGCCGTTTGGCCGGAAAAAGCCCAACAAGCCGCACGGCTTGAGGCCCGATCCGCCGCCGTCGCTCCACCTCCGGCCACCACCTCTTCACCACTTCTTCCCCTACTCCTTGCCGACCTAACCCACCCATCCCCGGCCTCAAACGGTCACCGGAGCGGCTCCCACGAGCTCAACTCCGATTTGCCCTTTTTCCGCCCCTACCGGCGTTTTCGCCGCCACCCACGGCCAAAACTCACTTCCACTAGCTTCATAAACATCTCTAGACCATTCCCTATCAATTTGGTGTCTTGGTTTGTCCCCGGTCAAAAGTGGGTATTTTGCGACCCACGGGAACAGTGCATTTGCACTGTTACGTTGCTTTCGCATCGCCGTTCGCTTCGCGCCGAACCTTCTAAAAATCCTATATAGCGCTGTAAGTATTTTCCAAACGCTACTTTTAGATTTAAATGTATTTTACTCTTTCAATAAATTATTTGGTTGGTTCGCTGATTCCGGACTGAGTCCGAGGAGTTCGGGGGTCGGATGGATGGAGGACGGAGTTGCTTGATTTGTTGTGCTATGGTTGAATTTATTTGTCGAGCATTGAAATTGGCATTTACATGATGCATGCACTTGTATTTTATTTTATTGGAAAAATCATGTTTTATTGGCGTAAATGATTTTTGGGAGTGTGCGTATCACGAGCCCAAGCCGGGATGGGTTATTATCTCGGTGGAGCTCCTCTGGTCACTCGGGAGTGGATAATACTGAGTGACATCCCCTGGGTTGTCGCCGGGCGACGACCGGATCGCACGATACGGTAACGCTGTCGTGTCGACTCCGTGGTCCTTTTAGTGGCGGGGACTAGAGGATGGCCTGGCCAGGTACGCGCGAGTTGGAGGCGCGAGTCTGGGCATCACTCGTGTAGGTGTCACACGCGTAGACGTTACCTGCGGTGTGGCACAGAGCCAGAGTGTGCGGATGATCCCTAGGGGAGATCATGGTGCATGCATAATTGGTTGGTTTTCATGGTTTTCGGATATGGGCCATTTTCTGGGAAAATGGCGATGGTCTTGTGATCCATTTTCGGGGAAAATGGTGGTTTGGGCCATTATCTGGGATAATGGCGAGGCTTGGTTTTAAAGGTTATGTTTTTAAGCCAGTTGGGTTTTTGGCGTGCGTGGAAAATATGATTTATGAGTTTTGGAGCATTGACATTCATTCATACTTGTTGTTTGAGTTTAATATGCTTTTATCTAGTGGTGTTTGGGTTTTACTTACCTGCGGCACCATTTTTGGTACCGTAGATTTTGATGCAGCGTTCGAGGAGGAGGAGGAGGCTGAGCCCGAGGATGCGGCTCCGCCGGAGTTCTGATTTGAAGTTATGCTTTGTACTTAGTTTTAAAAACAATATTTATATCGTGTAATATTTTAATCTGTACCTTTGAACCGTTTGTATTTTATTTAAGAAAAAATTCTGGTACTTAGTATTTGACTTTGCTATCCGCTGCGTATCTTCTTGTGCACATTTGTCGCTTGCACACACTTGGCACTCGTCGTTAGGATGGTGACCCGTGATGTCACCATCCGGGCGCCTCGAATTTCCCGTATCCGTACGTGGGGATTTTGGGGACGCCACACCCCTAATCATGCAAACACAACTCTATACATTTATTAAGTGTATCACCCGTGTGATTTTCAACCAAAGAAAATGAAATAATCATCTTATGTAGCTTCCAGTCATCGTCAATAAAATGTGCTGTTAGACACATATAATTAAGGTTTTGCACAGATGTCCGTGTATCCGTGGTGAGGAAAATTCGTTGCCCTCAAAGAGCACTTCTTAATTTATTTATTTTCCCTCATAAACAAATTAAAACAATCATTCGCAATCGTCCAACGGGTTGGAATCCCTACCCACTTAGGGGAAACCACAAGCATAAACTTTCTAAAACCCTCCCCTTCAACAAACCTAAATGGCAACTCATCAACAATAATTATCTCTACTAAGACTTGTCGGCAAACCTCAACACTAAATGAAATGGGCACAAGTCCCCCACCACCACTACCTCCCTCCATTTCCAACCTAAAGTTGTCTGGGACTTATCCGTATTCTTAAACGGACCTTTCTTACATTGCTTCTCAATGTAATGCTTCATAGACTTTGTACCATTGATCTTTGTATCACATGCATACGAAACACCACAATAATTACATGCAGCCCTAGGTTTAGTGGGATCATCTTTTGGTATTCTTGTAAAGTGATCCCAAACCATTGACCTAACTCTACCACTTTGTGACCCACCAATATTAGATTTATCACTTACATTGGATGAGGGTGGAGGCGGAGGCATATTTGGACTTTGTATTGACTCTTGCACATCATTGGTTGAAGTTGAAGAATCCATCTAGAAAAATAAACAACCAACAATTAGTGTAATAAGTTTCTATAGAACAATTGGAGGTTCATAGCCTTGAAACAATCCTAATATCCACCACTATCCAGCGCACAAACAATCCTAAGAGCATCCACATTGGCTTCATTAAAGTCATCTTCAAAATTTGATGAAAAGTACAAGTTTTCCATAAATCTAAAACCTTCCTATCCATAATCTCACATTGGATTAGCTATTGGATTCATCAAAATAATAATATAATATTTTTTTTAATAATATTTTTTTTTCATTTTTTGCAATTAAACTAACTATATGTAGTTAGTTTCATTTCTTGAGCTCAGTATTGAGTGTTCAACAACCCTTAGTTCGCTCGAGCGGCATGTCGAGCGTTCAACATCCACTGAGTTCGCTCGATCGCCATGTTGAGCGAGGGTTGAGCGAAGCCATCTGTTTTGACCAATGCTCTAAAATCCACAACTATCCAGCACACAAACAAGCCTAATATCCACAACTATCAAGCAAATTAACAAAAATAATAACTAATAGGTAAGATATAAAAATTATAAAATAGAGAGAGAGAGAGAGAGAGAGAGAGAGAGAGGCACCTCGAAATGTTAGATTTGCAAAGAAGGGGCTTTCAGAGTTGTAGGTGACTACGGGGCAACGGTTGGGATGCAATGGAGGGGCAACGGCACGGCAATGGGTTACGGCTTGGAGGGGATGCGCACGGCACGGGGCTAGGGTTTGTAGAATTTCAGAGAATTTTGAGATGAGAGTTGAGAGAAAGAGCAAAGTGAAGGGGGAGGGGAGGGGAGGGGAGGGAATCGGGGGGAAGGGGGGGGGAAGAGTCTAAATCTAATACTAAAACGGCGTCGTTTCAGCATTACAATTTTGAAAAAAAATATATGGGTTGTGTGAAATAGCACCGTTTCACGCAACTCAGTTTCTAATAAGTTAATAACGGTGACGTTTTCAATTTTCACTTCTAAATTCTAATTCTAAACAATAAAAAAAATTAATAAGTTAGTAAAAATATATTTAAGTTAGTAAAAATAAAATTAAGGAAACTATTTAACAATTTTAATGTGTATTATTTAATTAAATCACTAAAAAAATCACTAGTTAATTGTTAGTTTATTAATTATTACTAACTTAGAGAGTTAAGCTTAGAGTATATCAATTGAAAATTTTTTTATTTTTTGTATATCCAAGGGCATATATTTAATACTTATGTAATTATATTGTGATATTAATTTAATATATATATAACTAATAGTATACTATTATATATATTAGTAATTTACTATTAGTATATAGTAAATTATTAATATTTATTAACTTATTTACTATAGTCTAATAACTAGATAGCCTAGATGTAATAACTAGTAACTAATAATATGTAATAACACTAGTTACACTAGTACTAATAGATAATAACTTAAAGATATTAATTTAATATATATATAACTATAATACACTAATACTAATACTATTAGTCTATTACTATATAGTAAATTAGTAATATTTATTAACTAATATCATGTAATAACTAGTAGTGATTTATTAATTTAGACCGTTAGTAATTTAGTTTTAGTCTTAGTAAGTTAGTATAAATATTATTATATTAGTATTAGTATAAAATTATAAATATTAATAATTAGTATGATAAATATTAGCCTATTAAGTTAGTAAAAATTATAAATAATTATATACAATTATAAATATTATATAAATAATAAAATATATTAATAATATATAATATTCATTCAGTTCGGTTCGGTCCGGTCCGGGGTAAAAAACCCCTGGATCGGGACCGAACCGAAACCCCTTGGTCCAAGGAAAATAGGACCGAGACCGACTGGACCTTCTCCCGGTCCGGTTCAGTCGGTTTTGCCAGTCCGAACCGGCCGATACTCCCCCCTAATAACACTGGCATATTTTTTGTGAATTATCTATTTCTGGATTCTATAACTGGCTCATGTTTACATATTAATATAGGTTCACTATTTATTGAGTTGGAAAACTCACCTCTTTATCTCCATCTTTTTAAATGACTTTGATGGTTGTGATAGTTGGAATAGATGGCACGTGCCAATGTCATAAGTGAAAAGTGTGACACCCCCAACCCCCACGTACGGAAACTCGAGAATTGAAATGTCCGGAATGATGACAACACGGGTCACACATTCCATCACCACATGTTAAGTGTGTGTACATGCAACACATGTACAACAAAGAACGCAGCATAATAATTAAGGTTGATCGACTAAGTACCAGAATTATTTATATATAAATTCGCTTAAACATAAGCGTATCAAAAATATTACAATTAACCAGCATAAATATAATACAAACAAAAAATAATAAACAAAAACAGGAAATAAATCTCAACCCACGAATGATCCCTAATCACTCCTCCGACGGAGCAGCATCATCAGGCTCGGCCTCCTCATCATCTGCATAAAAAATCTACGGTACCAAAAAACAGTACCACAGGTAAGTAACAATTCAAACAAACCGCAAAATAAAAATACATTTATGCAATAACCAAATGCATGAATATATGCATACGCCCAAAAATCATCCTTTCCCAAAACAACTAATTTTACACGCACACTAAAATCCTATTTTGGCGCAAAAACCCAATCCATTAAAACAACCGTCATTTTTTCAAAAAATGACCCAATAAACAACTATCAGAGCACTGTAGGCGAGAATCATAGATAGGACTCTACCACCATCCCTACGCGTGCACCGTAAGCGGGAATCACAGGCGAGACTTTATCACCATCCCTACAGTAACTATCAAACCATTCAATCCGTTCATTTCATAAATACCCAAAATCCTTTCTCCAATAAAAACTCAGTTTCCAAATATGCACATGAACATGCATGCAATTACATGAAAACTCAGTTTTCTTTTCATCATGAACATGCATGCACTATGCAATTCATATGACAAGATATCAAAACTATCCAACAACAACAATATCCAACATCAATCAACAATGTCAACAGTCATATTCACAACTCCATCCTCCAATCCAACTGGCCCTCATACTCCTCGGACTCAGTTCGGCATAACCAACCAATCACAAGTATTGTTAATGTAAAAATATATTTAAATCTTAAAAGTCGCATGAAAAATACTTACAGTGCTATAAAATAACTTCCGAATGATCAGTAAGGCCCAAAAGGGGGTGGAAAGACAACATCACAGTGCAAAATGCACTGTGGCCATGGGTCACAAAATACCCAAATTTGAATGGAGTCAAACAAAGACTATGGAAAGCTAGGGTAAGGCTTAGAGGTATTGGTGAAGCTAATGGAAATGGTGGTTGGCCGTGGGTGGCGGCACAAACGGCGGTTGAAGGCCAAAAAGCCCAAAACGGAAAGTTGGTTGGTTAAGCTTCACCGGTAACGGATCGGAGCTGGGGTTGGATGGGTTAGGATGCTAGAGGGCTGGTGATGAAGTGGTGAAGAAATTGTGGCCAACGATGGAGGCACGGAGGCGTGGGGAGCTGGATAGCATTTGGAGGGCTAAAAATGGAGGAGTGAGGTTGCTAGTGGGTGGGGAAGAGAATGGAAGCAATGGGGACGACAATGGGTGGTGCATGGCCGAGCTTGAAGAAAAGGAAGCGGCTTCCAGCCATGCGTGGTAGCTAATGATGTGATGCCCCCAACTCCCACATACAGCCACGCGGAAGTCGAGACGTCAGGATGATGACAACCCGGGTCACACATCCCATCGCCAAGTGCCAGAAGTGTGTGCACAAGCAAAATGTGTACAAATAAAAACACGCAGCGATTAGATAAGTCATATATTTAAGTACCAGAATTTTTTCTTAGTTAATACAAACCAGATTCAAACATACATACTAAAATATTACAAGTTCAACATCATTTCAAACCAAATACATATTAATAAAAAGACATCGCCAAACATAAAATACTTAAAGATCATCCAGCTACTCCTCCGGCGGAGCCGCCTCCTCAGGCTCAGCCTCCTCATCATCAAGATCTGCATCAAAATCTACGGTACCAAAAATGGTACTGCAGGTAAGTAAAATCCAAACAATGCAAGATATACACATATTAAAACCCAAACAATATGCATGAATTATGCCCAATGCACATGTCCCCAAAACCATATTTTTCCCACACACGCCAAAAGTCCCATTTGGCCCATAACCTTTCCTTTAAAATCATATCTCGCCATTATCTCACATAATGGCCTAAAACCAATCTCAAACCATCCTTTCCATATTTTTCCTTAATCGAATGCACCATGACCTCCCCTAGGGTCATCCGCAAGCCCTGGCTTCATATCAAGCGATGCCCGGTTCCGCGCCTCTCGCGCGTACGTAGCCAAGCATCCTCTAGCCCCCGCCAGCAGAGGGGCCACGGAGTCAGTGAGTAGGGCGATGTTTGGTTCCGCGCCTCTCGCGCGTACGTAGCCAAGCACCCCCTAGTCCCGCTCCCGTCGTCCAACGACAACTCAGGGGACGTCACTCAGTATATTACGCTCCCGAGTGACCAGAGGAGCTCCACCGAGATAATAACCCATCCCGGCTTGGGCTCGTGAGACACACGCACCCAAAAATCCGTTTACACATATAACACCATTTTTCAATAAAATGCGCATGATCATGTATGCTCAATACCATGCCAATAAAATCACATAAAATAACCACACAACCCGAACATCACAAACAACCAACAAACAGCTCCGTCCTCAATTCCAACCGACCCCCGAACTCCTCGGACTCAGTCCGGAATCAACAAACCAACCAGATGACAAAATAAATTATTGTAAAGGCAATAATATATTAAATCTAAAACGAAGCTTGGGAAAATACTTACAGCGCTAAATAGGATTTTTAGAAGGGTCGGCGCGAAGCAAACGGCGAGCGGAAAGCAACGTAACAGTGCAAATGCACTGTAGCCGTGGGTCGCAAAATACCCACTTTTGAACGGGGAGAACCAAGACCCCAAATTGATAGGGAATGGTCTAGGGAGGTTTATGAAGCTAGTGGAAACGAGTTTTGGCCGTGGGTGGCGGCGAAAACGCCGGTTGAAGTCAAAAAGTGCAAATCGGAGTTGAGCTCTGTGGGAGCTACTCCGGTGACCGTTTGAGGCCGGGGATGGGTGGGTTAGGACGGCAAGGAGCCGGTGATGAAGTGGTGAAGAGTTGGTGGCCGGAGGTGGAGTGACGGCGGCGAATCGGGGCTAAAACCATGCGGCTTGATGGTGATTTTCCGGCTAAACGGCCGGCCGGTTGGGGCTGGAAAACGGTGGGGGTGATCACCGGCTGGAGGGAAGTCGACTGGTAGGGGCGATGCCGACCACGGCGGCCGGACGGCAGGGGGCAGAGAGAGAGAAAGAGAGAAACGCGGGAGTGAGAGGCCGAACGGGGAGAGGAAAAAAAAGAAAAAGAAGGAAAGAAAAAAGAAAGAAAAGAAAAGGAAAAGAAAAAGAGGAAGGAAAATAAATGAGGTCCAGTCCTCACTTCGAGAGTCCAACGACTGATCTAACGAAAAAGAACTTTAAAAGCAATAAAAACCAAGAAAACATTTTAAACATGTCGCAAAGCCAAAATATATTAAATAACTAGTAAAAACCAACTATTAAATTTTTAAAACCAAAAACAAGCTAAAATAAATTAAGCAGCAATTTAAATTCAACAGCGAATAAAAACTTATTAAAATCCAATTATTTCAAATACAAGCACTATAATATTAATTAAATTAAAATATTTCTTCAGTGAAAATACACGTAAAAACGGGATGTCACATCCTCCTCCCCTTAAAATAAATTTCGTCCTCGAAATTTGCAAGCTCAACCGCCAAAACTAAAGCAATCCATAATATTCCACTTAGACTAAGTTTAAGGAACATACCGCTGATTACTCGAACAAATACGGATACTGCTCCCTCATATCCACTTCTCTCTCCCAGGAGAAATCTGGAGCCAACGGATCTCCCCATGCCACCTTCACCAGAGGTATCGTCTTGGATCTCAACTGTTGCTCTTTCCAATCCATGATCTGCGTCGGTACAACTTCATAAGTAAGATCAGGTTGCAGTTGCATACACTCTGGGTCGACAAAGCGGGGCTCTTGTTGTCCAAAACTCTTCTTCAAAGACGATACATGAAATACATCGTGAATATCCCCAAAATATTCTGGCAATGCAAATCTGTAAGCGACGGACCCCGACTTTCTCCAAAATTTGAAAAGGTCCAACATATCTCGGATCCAGCTTCTTCTTCTGCCCAAAACGCTTAACTCCTTTCATGGGAGAGACCCTGAGATAAACCCAATCGCCTTCTTCGAAAGACAATTCTCTCCTCCTGGTATCCGCGTAACTCTTTTGACGACTTTGCGCTGCAGCCATTTTATCTCTTATAATCTGAATCTGACCTTGCATTTCCTGAATTATCTCAGGTTCAATTATTTTCTTCTCCCCGACTTCATCCCAACATAAGGGTGATCTACATTTTCTACCATATAGAACTTCATAAGGAGCCATTTGGATGGATGCATGGAAGCTGTTATTATAAGCGAATTCTATGAGTGGCACGTGATTTTCCCAACTCCCCTGAAATTCCATAGCACACGCTCGCAACATATCTTCAAGAGTTTGAATGGTGCGCTCTGATTGGCCATCCGTCTGGGGGTGATAAGCAGTACTAAACTTTAATTTAGTACCTAGAGCCGCCTGCAAACTCTTCCAAAAATGGGAGGTGAACCTTGGATCTCAATCCGACACTATGCTCTTTGGTATCCCATGTAATCTCACTATTTCTTTTACATACATGCAAGTCAATTTTCCCAGAGAATCCATATTATTGACTGGTAAGAAATGAGCACACTTAGTCAGTCGATCAACAATCACCCAAATTGAGTTCTTTCCACTGGGAGTCCTCGGCAAGCCCACTACAAAATCCATGGTGATGTCATCCCATTTCCATTCAGGAATAGGAAGAGGCTGAAGCAAACCTGCTGGTCTTTGGTGTTCGGCCTTGACTTGGCGACAAGTGTCACATCTCTCAATATACAAGGCAATATCCATTTTCATTCCTTCCCACCAATAATTTTTCTTTAAGTCCCGATACATTTTTGTGCTACTAGGATGAACGGAATAGGGAGCCGCGTGGGACTCGGCCATAATTCGCTCCTTAAATTCTGAGTCCTTAGGAATTACTCTACGATCTCGGAATCGAAGAATCCCATCTTTATCCAAACTGTAGTGCAATGGCCCTCTAGATTTTCGAACCCTCTTTCTAATGTCCAACAGCCTCGAGTCTTTTCTCTGAAGAGTCTTCAATTCTTCAAAATCAACTACTCGAATGTCAAGAATTGAAGATATCACTTCCTCCTGTTGTGAACTTCCAATGAGGAGCCTTCTCATCCCGCAAAGTATCGAATCCATTCCAGAAGATTCAGCTTCATCCTCTAAGTGTGACTTCCGGCTCAAGGCATCAGCAACTATATTTGCTTTTCCTGGATGGTATTTAATCTCACACTGATAATCACTTATTAGCTCTAACCATCGCCTTTGTCTCATGTTGAGATTCTTCTGAGAAAATAAATGCTTTAGACTCTTGTGATCGGTGTAGACTTCGCAAACAACCCCATATAAATAGTGTCACCAAATCTTAAGAGCAAATACTATTGCAGCCAATTCTAAATCATGTGTCGGGTAATTCTTCTCGTGGTCTTTCAGTTGACGAGACACATAAGCCACAACCCGTCCTTCTTGCATGAGAACACATCCCAAACCAAATTTAGATGCATCACTAAAAACTACAAACGGCTTATGTGGTTCTGGAAGTGCTAACACTGGCGCAGTTGTCAATCTGTTCTTCAATTCCTGGAAACTCCTCTCGCACTTGTCTGACCAAACAAACTCTGCATTCTTTCTAGTCAAAGCGGTGAGAGGTCCGGATAATCGGGAAAATCGCTCCACAAATCTTCTATAGTATCCAGCAAGTCCCAAGAAACTTCGAATCTCGCGCACAGTCGAAGGACGCTGCCATGATAAAATAGCTTCCACCTTACTGGGATCAACTGCTACACCGTCTCGGGAAATTACATGCCCGAGAAATTTAACTTCTTCCAGCCAAAACTCACATTTGCTAAGTTTCGCATACAGTTGGTGCTCTCGTAACTTCCC
Organism: Carya cathayensis; assembly: GCA_011037825.1. NCBI lineage: Eukaryota > Viridiplantae > Streptophyta > Magnoliopsida > Fagales > Juglandaceae > Carya > Carya cathayensis. Next base: position 854,204 of record QGSO01000334.1, on the reverse strand, counting down.
AAGCACTAAGCGAAGGTGATAAGCATGCTCTTCAATATCCTGAGAATAAATTAAAATATCATCAATGAAGACCACCACAAAAGAATCCAAGTAAGGCCGAAAAACCCGATTCATCAGATCCATGAAAGCTGCGGGGGCATTAGCCAACCCAAAAGGCATCACTTTAAATTCATAATGCCCGTATCTTGATCGAAAAGCAGTCTTGGGTATATCTCTATCTCTTATTCGCAGCTGATAATATCCTGATCTCAAGTCAATCTTCGAAAAGATAGCTGCTCCTTGAAGCTGATCAAATAAATCGTCAATTCTTGGGAGAGGATATTTATTCTTGATGGTCACTTTATTAAGTTCCCGATAATCAATACACATTCTAAGAGTGCCATCTTTCTTTTTAACAAATAAAACTGGTGCACCCCAAGGCGACGTGCTTGGCTGGATAAATCCCTTGTCCACCAACTCTTGCAATTGGACTTTTAACTCCTTCAGCTCAGCTGGTGCCATACGGTAAGGGGCTTTATGCACAGGAGCTGCCCCAGGTTCTAAATCAATGGCAAACTCCAACTCGCGGACAGGAGGTAGCCTAGGCAAATCATCTACAAACACATCGGAAAATTCTTCTACAACTGGAATATCCGCTAAAGACTTTTTTCCAATTGGTGTAGACACCACTTGAACCAAAAAGGCATCCGCTCCACAAGCAATATCTCTCTTCGCTTGAATTGCCGATATAACCATCGGCTTTTCTTTTAATTTACTCCCTATAAACTCTAAATAATCACCATCTGGGAGTTGAAAGCTGATTACACGGCTTCTACAATTAATACTTGCACAATACCGATACAACCAATCCATGCCGATAATAATATCAAACCCCAACAACTTGAATACAACTAAATCGGCATCAAGTGTCCTTCCACCAAAATCCAAGGGACAACCCAATGCCACTTTAGAACAACAAATCATTTCACCATTTGGAAGACTCACCACTAATGATTTTGGTAGGGGTCCCGTAACCAAATTACATATCCGTGCGAACGTAGAAGACACAAATGACTGAGATGCACCCGAATCAAATAATGTGCAAGCATAAAAATCATACAACCGCACCCTTCCTGAACCAACCACACATACCCATGAAATCCAAAATAAAGAAAAAACCAAACCAAACATCAAATCCAGAAATTAGTTTAGAACCATACCTGTAATCACTCCAGCATCATGGGTCACTGGTGCCTCATCATCCACCTCCCCTGGGGTAACAGCATATACCCGAGCCTGCGCTACTTGCCTCTGATTAGTCCTTCCACCACGTCGTCCTCCACGGCTCTCTTGAACTCTACTAGGACACACGCGAGCTAAATGTCCCTCTTGGCCACAGTGGTAACACTGGATCCTACCACTTTGCCAACACTCCCCTTCATGGGCTCTATTGCACCTTCCGCAAACGGGCATCCGACCTCCTATACGGACTCCTGAGGCTGCTTGTGGTCGAGCCCTGGTCCGCTGTATGAATTTCTGAGCTGAGCCAGAGCTACTTCCTTCTCCAGTAAAACTCTGCCTTTTCTGACTTGAAGGGGAGCCCATGCTCAAATTAATTTCTCGTTCTGCGATAATAGCCAAATCAACCAATTCTTGGAAAACAGTAATCCGGAGGCAAACCACCATCCGGCGTATCTCGGGTCGCAGACCCTCTTGGAAGCGCTCAGCTTGCATCTCCTCCGAGGCTATCAGATGAGGAGCAAATCGCCCAAGCTCCACAAATTTTCGGGCATATTGTTCTACTGTCATATTTCCTTGAACCAAACTGGAAAATTCTCTAGCTTTTTGCCACCTCACATGTGCAGGAAAGAACCGATCATTAAATTCCTTTTTAAACCGCTCCCAAGTCACTGCGGCGAAGGATCTCAATTCTAGCATTAGCATTTCTCTTTTCGTCTCCCACCATTCGGAAGCAGTACCTTGCAACAAATAACTTGCATAGAGCACTTGTTGTGCCTCCGTGCAGCCACAAACTACAAATGTTTTCTCTATATCTCTGATCCACTTCCCGGCTCTAAGTGGATCTTCTTCTCCTGTAAAAGCAGGGGTACGGTGCGCTAAGAAGCGCTCATAGGTGCACCCAGCCTGCACCGCTCTACTCTGTTCCCCTCACTGCAGATATTCAGTCAATCTGTTCAATTCACTGGTTTGAGCCTCTCTACTTATGCTCACCTCGTTGTAAATATTCCGTCAAACGGTTTAGCGCTCGAGCCATGGCGAAATTCCCATCGCCTCTCGGCAACTCATCCTGAGGTTCCCCAGAAGGCCTCCGTGGTCTCACCATTTTCCTGCCAAAACACAACCTTCGACCCCGTTTAAACATCGGATAAAACAAACATAAAAGCAAAACCAACCAATGATAAAACAAGCATATATATATAAGATAATAAAACAAGTTAACTCAATTAAAAACAGAAAACCAAGCTTCAAATAAAACAAACTCCTTAAAACACAACTTTAAAAACATTCTGGTACCGTTCCTATGGGACATGTGGTTTTACCCAGAGCCAAACCGCTCTGATACCACCTGTGACGCCCCCAACTCCCACATACAGCCACGCGGAAGTCGAGATGTCGGGATGATGACAACCCGGGTCACACATCCCATTGTCAAGTGCCAGAAGTGTGTGCACAAGCAAAATGTATACAAATAAAAACACGCAGCGGTTAGATAAGTCATATATTTAAGTACTAGAATTTTTTCTTAGTTAATACAAACCAGATTCAAACATACATACTAAAATATTACAAGTTCAACATCATTTCAAACCAAATACATATTAATAAAAAAAATCGCCAAACATAAAATACTTAAAGATCATCCAGCTACTCCTCCGGCGGAGCCGCCTCCTCAGGCTCAGCCTCCTCATCATCAAGATCTGCATCAAAATCTACGGTACCAAAAATGGTACCGCATGTAAGTAAAATCCAAACAACGCAAGATATACACATATTAAAACCCAAACAATATGCATAAATTATGCCCAATGCACATGTCCCCAAAACCATATTTTTCCCACACACGCCAAAAGTCTCATTTGGCCCATAACCTTTCCTTTAAAATCATATCTCGCCATTATCTCACATAATGGCCTAAAACCAATCTCAAACCATCCTTTCCATATTTTTCCTTAATCGAATGCACCATGACCTCCCCTATGGGTCATCCGCAAGCCCTGGCTTCATATCAAGCGATGCCCGGTTCCGTGCCTCTCGCGCGTACGTAGCCAAGCATCCTCTAGCCCCCGCCAGCAGAGGGGCCACGGAGTCACTGAGTAGGGCGATGTTTGGTTCCGCGCCTCTCGCGCGTACGTAGCCAAGCACCCCCTAGTCCCGCTCCCGTCGTCCAACGACAACTCAGGGGACGTCACTCAATATATTACGCTCCCGAGTGACCAGAGGAGCTCCACCGAGATAATAACCCATCCGGACTTGGGCTCGTGAGAGACACGCACCCAAAAATCCGTTTACACATATAACACCATTTTTCAATAAAATGCGCATGATCATGTATGCTCAATACCATGCCAATAAAATCACATAAAATAACCACACAACCCTAACATCACAAACAACCAACAAACAGCTCCGTCCTCAATTCCAACCGACCCCCGAACTCCTCAGACTCAGTCCAGAATCAACAAACCAACCAGACGACAAAATAAATTATTGTAAAGGCAATAATATATTAAATCTAAAACGAAGCTTGGGAAAATACTTACAGCGCTAAATAGGATTTTTAGAAGGTTCGGCGCGAAGCAAACGGCGAGCGGAAAGCAACGTAACAGTGCAAATGCACTGTAGCCGTGGGTCGCAAAATACCCACTTTTGAACGGGGAAGAACCAAGACCCCAAATTGATAGGGAATGGTCTAGGGAGGTTTATGAAGCTAGTGGAAACGAGTTTTGGCCGTGGGTGGCGGCGAAAATGCCGATTGAAGTCAAAAACGTGCAAATCGGAGTTGAGCTCGTGGGAGCTACTCTGGTGACCGTTTGAGGCCGGGGATGGGTGGGTTAGGACGGCAAGGAGCCAGTGATGAAGTGGTGAAGAGGTGGTGGCCGGAGGTGGAGCGACGGCGGCGAATCGGGGCTAAAACCGTGCGACTTGATGGTGATTTTTCGGCTAAACGGCCGGCCGATTGGGGCTGGAAAACGGTGGGGGTGATCACCGGCCGGAGGGGAGTCGACCGGTAGGGGCGGTGCCGACCACGGAGGCCGGACGGCAAGGGCTGGGTGGTTGGACGGTGACGCCGTGGGTGACGAGAGAAAGAGAAAGAGAGAAACGCGGGAGTGAGAGGCCGAACGGGGAGTGAAAAAAAAAAAAGAAAAAGAAGGAAAGAAAAAAGAATGAAAAGGGAAAAAGAAGAAAAGAAAAGGAAAAGAAAAAGATGAAGGAAAATAAATGAAGTCCAGTCCTCACTTCGGGAGTCTAACGACTGATCTAACGAAAAAGAACTTTAAAAGCAATAAAAACCAAGAAAACATTTTAAACACGTCGCAAAGCTAAAATATATTAAATAACTAGTAAAAACCAACTATTAAATTTTTAAAACCAAAAACAAACTAAAATAAATTAAGCACCAATTTAAATTCAACAGCGAATAAAAACTAATTAAAATCCAATTATTTCAAATACAAGCACTATAATATTAATTAAATTAAAATATTTCTTCAGTGAAAATACACGTAAAAACGGGGTGTCACAAATGACGGCACGGTTGGGATTGAAAACAGAGGGGGATGTTCACCGGCCATAGGGGAAGAGAATGGGAGAGGCGGTGAGACACATGGCAGCGCGACGGCGACGCACAGGGAGGACAAAGAGAACGATAGGGGAGAGGGGAGGAACGGGTCGCGTGCGGGGAGAGAGAAGTAGGGGAAGAAAGAAGAAAAATGGAAAAAGAAAAAGAAATAAGGTCCAACCCTCACAACTTGGGACACTAAATTGATCCAACGAAAATTATTTTCAAAAGAACAAGTTAAATAAAATAATTCAAACGCAGTGATTAAATAAAATAAAATAATAAAATCTAAAAACACAATAATTTTAAAGCCCAAAAATAAACTAATTTAAATTAAAAAGTAATTTAAATACAAAACAATAATAAATAACAAGAAATCATATTAAAATAATTTCACAACTTAAAATTCATAAAAAATAATACCGCAAAAATTACCTTTAATTTAAAACAATAAAACCACTAGTTATAATAATTTTTAAAAATTATTCAATAAAAATACACGTAAAAATGGGATATTACAAAAAGTGTCAGGTGGTATAAATAGATTTGTTTGAGTTAAGAGAAACTTTGCCAGTGTTCAATTTATTTTACTTGGAATAAACTTTGAGACATTTGATTTTGGAGTACTTTTTGTATTTACATTCTTACTATTATGGATTTCATGTTAAAGGGATGACCCCAAAATACAGAGTGCAGTAGTCTCCGAAGTGACATAGAGATGCAATCACAACAATCTAATATGGATTGTAAGACAAGCAAAAATTAGAGCTTGTAATAATTCTATTCCACTTAAGGTAATTCAAATTAGCCTAATTTAACATCTCCAAACTTTATTAATTATACCCGTCTTTCCTACCCAAACAACTCCTTGAGTGGTGACCTAGGCTCAATTTCTTTGCCATTCATGATCGTGAGACAACAAATATCCCATAACATACTAATCTTTAGATTACTTTTTCTTAAGGTAGGTTGGAGATGCGCGCAAACATTTCCTTCATACTCTACCTTGAGAGACTATCATAAGCGGATAACTCATTTACTACCCACAATACAACATTGAGTTGAAAAGTTGTTGATCTCGAAGTATATATCAAGTGCAGGGATATCATGTTCTCAGAACTCCTTCAACGTCTCCTTTCCAATGCATATAAATTAGATCATACATCTATAGATTTTGTATCAAGCTGGTTACTGAGGTTTGCCTAAGGTAGGATACAATTTGGTTAGTGGTAAGAAATCAATACATTTCTTTCCAATTAAGAATAATGTTATGATCTCAAGGGTTAAACGCTTAACCAAATTAATATCCTACAGTCATATGTCTTTTGAATCAATGGTTGGGTTTTTAACAATTGATATCAGAGCCAAGTTTGTTAAAGATCCAACCATTGATCCAAAAGCCTTATAAATGTTGGATATTAATTTGGTTAATCCTTTAACCCTTAAAATCATAACAAATAGCTATTCCCTCGACAAACATACTCAACTTTAATTAGAGTTGCACTTCCATTTTCATTGTCAAGAATTCATGTTCTATATCGATCATATATCTATGTTTAAGAAACTACATCTCTATCCAGCTTCCTACATAACAGAGTATGAGCCATTGCAAATTATGTATGATTTCCCGTATTGAAGAAGAATTATAATAACCCTGGCCCATGATACTAAGCCCACTAACTTAAAAAGGAAATATGAGTATTACATCAGATTTTCTTCCCCATGATATAAATTAATCTGTGCGCACAAGCCCTGAGTTTCTGGGTTTGTCATCCTTCTTCGGCTTAAATCTGGCTTTTCCAAGACTTTATATCGTGGGCCACGCTTGCCCAATAAAATCAATCTAGCTTTTATTAAACATGGGCCTGTTGGTCTAATAACAATATCCAACTAAGTGTAGGCCCAGTTTATGAAATGAGATTATCTGATGGGCTCTGATAAATTTATGGGTCAATGACTCAATAGGACCAAAAGAATTCTCCTCAATGTATAATCTTAAGAGGAATTCTTGAACTTTTTAGCACTATTAAGGTCATGGGCTCATCATCCTCAAAGGATACAATAAAATCTTCATTGTTTTCAAATGAATGGATTCATACCTCCTTGATTGTAGCAAGGTATGTTAAAATCAAGTTTAAAAAAAATCCTCATAATTGTTGCTACCATTAAGGAAAGTCAGTCAATGCTAATATATAAATACACTAATAGTCCCTTCGCCTTAACTATTAAAAAAAAATTAAAAATTAAAAATAATATATATATATGAATTGACATATTTAATAAGTACATTTGATAGTCATACTATCATTTTCCATATATTAATACCATGTTAGTGGCCGTTGCAATATTTTCTCCATTGGTCAACCAAGCTCTTGGTCAGCGACTCAGCAAGCTATATACGAAAAGGAATCTCTCCTTGTTGCACATATTTTGCATATCATCTTCTATCTTTTATAGACACTACAAGAAATATGGCATTTTCCCAAGAGGACGATTCGTGGCAAAAAGCCGACTTTTTGTGGGAAAAGCCCTATTCCCACAGATTCTGATTGTGGGCAGCTCGTGGCGTAAAACTCGCCGTAAAAAGTATTATCACCCACGAAAGGTTTAATTCATGGCCAATACCTCTATTTTCCCACGACACATTTCGTGGCAAGCTCCAATAAAGCTCATCGCAAAAGCACGTCCATTTTCGTTTATGCTTGTGAGAGTAGCAATTACCACGACAGGTACTGGTGGGTATTAGTATTACCCACCACAATATTTGTGGGAAAAACTTCTCCCGACCAAAAAAAAATTATTTGCCATGAGTCGTCTTCGTGGCAAATACTTTTTTTTTTAGAAAAAAAATAATATTTGTAAAAGCAAAAAAAGATGAGGTTAAGCCAAAAATGAGCATAAAAAATTGTCTAATATATGCTAAAAAATTATATACAAACCTCCAAGATTCAAATTGACACTAATAACACTTCCTAAAAAAAAACTAGTTAATTCTACTAATATGTTTACAAGAAAAACCTTACTGCCCATGTAATCCAATCCAACACAAATGTAGATATTTTATCCATCTAACACTTGAGTTCAACATAATAAATAACACTTGGCATGTGATTGACCATCATGATATTCAAGAAATATATCTCAACATGTTTTGGGAAAACCATTTACATCATTATTCCCAGCTAGAGCAGCAAAGAAATCAGATTCTAATTAAACTTCCAACTACTGCAGCCTCCAACAACTCACAAAAGCCCATCCAAGATAATGAAGTCCTCATTTATCTTTCCTTGTAAATTAATACACACTCAGTGCATTAGCATTGGATAATGAACAAACACTATAATCACTACAATAAACACTATAATCTCAACAAGGCAACAAGCAAACTACAAGAGATTCTATGAGATTATACCCTGAGTTTTCTCAAACTACATGAGATTCTATGCAGGGAGTTAATGCACAGGATGTTTCTACACAATGCTATTAACCAATTAATCTATAAAGAAAACAAACCATTTGAAGAATTTTAACATATATTCATCCAGAAGCAACACAAGTCCCTCCTTTCCAATGTGGGATGTACTTCCAAGCATATTATTAAGGTAATTAATAGCTAGTAGAAACATAAAGGTTGATACATGGTATTTGCGCATGAAATTCCTTAATTGGTATATGGGACTCACGCAAAGGAAATAGATGTGTCCAATATAATTTTGTATAGCTATTGCTCAGAAACAGGAAAAAAGAAAAGAAGAGCTAACTAACAATATGTCCTGGAGATTACACGAACAGCAAGAAGGGAGATATACTCTAATGGTCGGGGAGCCATATGTAAAAGGTTTCACTTAAAGCGTTGTCAAACCAATGAAAAACCATGTATCACATTCTGGAAATTTTATGAATAGGAAACAATTACATTGCTCAAGGATTTCCAATGAAAAGAATGTTGACATCCTAACAACCGATCCTGATTTAAAGACACCCTGGTAAACAATTTGCATCAGAGAAAAAGACCCATGCAGTAAACAATTTGCTGTGTTGAGAAAGAATGACTTAAAGTCTACCACTAACTTTTCACAATCTCCAAAACTATGCTATTATCCACTCTCCACAATGATAAGCACCAAGGAATTCCAAACTGCCATTTCCAACAACACAGGAGATCTACCAATCAATAAGGCCTGACTCAATACATAAACTTATATCTATGAAGCAAACAACTCCTTAAAAGAAGTCATAGAACATAATAGTTGGCACAACTACTAGGTTAAATGAGGTATCCATTGAAGTTGACTTGTTATGAGGTTATGACTTGTAGAAAAAAAGATATCTATGAGTTTACCATCAGCGCTTCCAGTTATAAAAAAATCTGCTAAAGGCCAAGCTCCTCATGGGTATAAAACTGATTGGTATAAAACTTTTATAAAGGCCAAGCTCCTCATGGGTATAAAACTGATTGGGTGATGCATAAGTACAGGATATTGTAGAGAGAACCATGTGTCCACATACAAAATGGTTTGAATTTTCACAAATAGGAAGTATTGATCAATCTTACAATACTCATGGAAGAATTATAGAATTGCATCTATTACTATTTGATCAGCACAGAGCAGACCACTTTCAAGTATCAAGAGCTTCTCTAACCAATAAGTGCCCAAATCCCCAAGCATTCACACATTGTGGTCCATGACTCAAGCCACTAATTAGGATCATGTTGCCATTCCACTCAGCAATGCTTGGGGGCTTGAAAATTTTGGAAAAGCTTATCACAAAAGAAATATAATAAATTGAAAAATTAGAGATACTTTGATTTGATACTGCTATAGTCTCCGAATGCTACATTTTTATTCATTGAGCTGTAATTACAAATACTATGCCATGATCCATTCAAGTTAAAGAAAAAACTATCAAAATTTAAATGAAACTAGGCTATGTCAAATGATACTCCAACAAATCAGTTTAATATGTAGATTGATAAAAAAGAAACTTCAACCAGGAAAAATACTTCAGGCATTTGAAGAATTTTTTATTCTCAAAGGCCAAGATTTATCATTATCCTCCCCTTTCTATATATGCAAAAGAAATAGAATAAGCAAGAAACTACTATAGAACAAATGGGTATTTGATCTTATATAAAAAATCCCTGGAAAAACAGGGTACATAAACTTGAGACATTCTCTATAGTATCCACAATTTTTTTTGCCATTTCTAAGCAATCTTGCCTCACAAAAGCACTTGTAATGAACAAAAGGTTTTCGAACTGTAAAGAAAAACAGCAGAGTACAAATTTTAATGGCCAATTCATGGTAATGGCATAGAAGAAACATAGATAAAAAGTAGAACCAATGCTCAGAAACGTATAGTGACCAAATCATTATAAGTAATCCAGAAAATAAAACCTCACTCCAATTACATAGAATAAATCCTAAATCCTAAACCCTAAGCTTATATTCCAAATCAACAAACCCTAAGGTTTTCTGGGTTGGCTTACCGCATTGAAGGGGAGGCGGTGGAGCATGGAGGTGGCGTTGCAGCCGTGTGGAAGGCTGACTTGGGGTGGTGCTTCACCGTGGAGGAAGGCAACGAAGGGCTTGTACAAGGTGCTTGAGCGAGATCCTTGCGGGGGAGAGCAGATCGATGGTGAGAGAGAGAGGGAGAGCTCGTGGAGGGGCTGGGGACCTTTGGGGGCTAGTTACGCCGATAGCTGGAGGTGGTGCGGCGGCTGAGGACGCGGCGGCACTGGGAACCCGAGAGAGAAAGGTTTTCGAGGGTGAAGAGAGAGGGAAATCTGCGGGAGAGAGAGAAGCCGCGAGAGAGGGGCTTGGTTGGGTTAGCCGGCGACAGTGGAGGTGGATGTGACGGTGGGTGTGTGGCGGCGTGCAATGGCAGCTGTGTGGAGGCGTGAAGAGTAGAGGTCGAGGGAGAGAGGCAGAACAGCACTGAGGGGAAGAGAGACAGGGGAGGGAAAATAGTTTAATGTTTTTGCGCCGAGGGAGGGGGATTTTGAATTGTCTAATGTGATTTTATTATAAAATGTTATTTTCTTTTTCCACGGATGCTGTTTGTGACATTATGTAAGTATTTTTCACCAAATCTTGCTCGTGGACATGATCTCATGGAAAAAATCATATTTCTTTTTCTACGAACAGTTTTCATGTTATAAGCTAAGTATTTGCCATGGGTGTAGAGCTTGGGAAAAAAAATTCGTGGTGAAAACCCATATTTCTTGTAGTGAGATAAGAGTACATATATACGAGCACATATTTATAAGCTAGAAAAGGTTTCGATAATGGCTTCTCATGTTTTATAGGAAGCCTTTGCTACTTTTCTATCCTCTTTTGAATATCTCTTGTTACTTGTCTATTCTAAAACAAAACTCAACTCTAATGGCGAGATTGACTATTTCAAGGCTCACTTGGCCTGCTTGGATGTTTGGAGTATTCTAAAATTTTGTAAATAGTAATAAAATGATTTGAGTTAAAATATTTTATTGAGTTTTGAAAAATGAGAAAAAGTTAAATAGAAATATTTTTTTAAAAATAGGTATTGTATTGAAGTTTGCGAAAGTGAATAGATAAAGAGTTAAAATGTTGTTTCCGTATAATTTTTTAATATTATTTTTATTTTGAAATTTGTTAAATTTGTATTAATTTTTCTGTTTTGATAATGATTAAGTAATGATTAGAATATAAAAAGTTTATAATTTGAAATAAAGAAATATCATGTTTGAGTGATATTTAAGAATAAAGTCGGTGAGAAATATTGGCCGGGAATCTTAGAAATTTTGGAGCTGGTTGGTGTTGTAACTTTGTTCAAGCATGCCCTTAGTACCCAAAAGGTTTTCCCAACAAGGGGGTATTGATGCTACAATTTATGTTGTTTCTGCACTAGCTACGTACGTCAAATGCATGGGTGGTCCGTTCCTCAATTAGATGTCAAAACATTCTTTTTTGCTGGTCAGCTTAAAGAAGTACTTGTCTACATGGAATAATCCCGTGTTTTCCTATCTGAAATTTCTTGATCATGTGTTCATGCAGGTTTCAATTTTCATAGATTTACTACTTTTTTCTTCCCATGCTTCACTTGTAGTAAAGCTAATTCTTCTTTTTCTTGGGCATGGAAGTCATTCCATTTTTGGCAGTCATTTCTCTCTCATCACAAATATGCTATACCAACATTCTTTAAGATTCTTCCGATGTAAGTAGCAAACCTACGGGCACTCCTTTGGTCCAAAAGCCTAAGCTACGAGCTCGTGATGATCCATTCCTTGTCGTTATTACATCTTACATACATTTTTGCGGCGACCAAAAAATGCGCAAAAACTTAAAATTTTGCCACAATAAAAATAATACAATTAGATTTTCAGTATGGAACCATTTGCTACGAAATTTAGCGGAGAGTTAAGTTCGCCACAAAGGATATATGTTTTAGCGTCAATTAATTGAGCACGGAAATACTTTTGATCGCAGCTTGAAGATGTGTCTGTCTGATCGGTTGATGCATGAATTAACAGGTAAAGTTCACCGCATGGGTAAGATTAGGCCGGCTGAGGATAAGACTATAAGGGATATTATTCTGCTGTCTTCAATGAACATAGATGATAGGATTATGGCCTTCAACTGATCTCTAAATCATTCCTTTATCTCTATGGTTTCTCTGATTCAAAACCGGTTGGATGTCGGAGCACGTACGCAGCGCTCTGCTAGCTACCAACTCATGTCAGATTTATTTAGGAGGTAACTGTATATGTGACCTCCCTCATTTTCTTGTGTTTTTAAGTATTTATTTTACTAATTATTTTATTGATTCTTTTATTTTAAATTTATTATTATTATTATTATTATTATAGTATTTTATCATTATTACTGTTTAAGTTATGTAATTTATTTTATTGTGCTTTTTATTTTTATTAATTATTGTCTATTATTTATTGATCTTTTATTTCAAATTATTTTGCTATTAGATTTAATTTTTTTATTTTACTAAGTTGTATTTTTAATTGTCTTCTTATTTATCTATTCTTTTTAAGTCAGTTAAAGTAATGTTTTAAATCCTCTTCGTTGGATTAATTTTAAGACCCTAGAGGAAATGCCTGGATTTAATTTCTCTTTCTTTTTTCCTTTTTCTTTTCTTTTCTTCCCTTTTTTCCACACTTTCCCTCTCTCTCTTTCCTCCCCTTCAGCTTGCACAAAATTACCCCCCCTTTTTCTCAACCGTGTGCTTCTCCAACCACGCCGACCACCACCAGCTTCTCCACACACTGGAGACCTCCCCCACTAAATCCAGCCACTGTCCAGTCTGTGACAGCTCTCTCTCTCCGTCGTAAAGAAACCCACGAGTTTTCCTCCATCCACCGCTGTTAGCGACCCGCCATTGGCCACCAAACCACCACCACCAGCTCTTCCCTTCACTGGCAACATCCCCCTAGCCTCCTTATACTCAGTCGTGGCTGTACCTTTCCCCACTCTCCCTCACTCTCTCACAGGTCCTCCATGACCCACGGCCAAGCTCTACCACCCATAGCCTCCAACCGCCGTCACTAGCTTCCCCTGGCCACCATTGGCCTCACCTGGGCAACCTATAGGCCCGATCTACCCTCACAAATGCCCATCTCTCACGAGCTCTCTCTCACACATAACTTTGACCCACTACTATGCACAGTCATTGCCAGTCTCCAGCCCCATCGAGCACCGCCACGATGTCGCCATGACTACCTCCTTCCTCCTCCCCTTGAACCGAAGCCCATAGCTCCTCCCTAGACCCACAGCTAGCCCTTAGAAAAGCACTATCCGCCGCTGCTCTGCCACTTTTGGCGTTAACCGGTTGCTTGCGTGCTTGGATCTTCCAAAGTTCGCCTTTCTATCGTTGTAAGTAATTTTTCAAAGAATTTAATGAGATTTAAATATATTTTTATGCTAACATATTGTTTTACAGTTTGTTTGGTTGTTCCGGGCCTTGGGTCCGAGGAGATTAATGGATGTTGGATCAGATTGGAGATAGGCTGATTTGTAGAGTTGGACTGTGATTGGGTATTTTTTATCTGTTGAGTATTGTGTCATGACATATATTACATTGTTACATGTATTTTCATGTGTTATGAATGAAACTAGGTTTTTATGTTGAGAAATGATTTTTGGGTGCGGGCATATCACGACCCCAAGTCGAAATGGAACATTATCTCGATGGAGCTCCTCTGGTCACTTAGGAGTGAATAAAATTGAGTGACGTCCCCTGAGTTGTTATTAGGCAATAACAGGATCGGACGAAATGGTAATGCTCTCGTGTCGACTCCATGGCTCCTCTTATTGGTGGGGGTTAGAGGATGCTTGGTCACGAACGTACTGAACGTGAAGCTAGGCATCACTCGTTACAAAATCACACACATGGTTGTTGTCCATGGTGTGATGAAGGGAGCCAAGGCATGATAATGGTCCCTAAGGGATACCATGGTGCATTCGTAATTAAATGGATTTATATATGGGTCATTTTCTGGGAAAATAGAAAGTTTTGATAAATGGATATATATATATATATATTGACCATTTTATGGTAAATTGTGGATTTTATAATTGGGTCATTTCCAGAAAAATAGCAATTGGTATTTTTTAATGGCGTGTTTTGGGTCAAATGAGATTTTTAGCATGTATTGGAAAACGTGTAATTTTTTAAAAAAATGATAGTTTTGATCTCATGCTTGTTTCATCATGTGCATGTGTACACATTGGCTGTATTAATGTGTTTTTATCTCATGAATTGTTTGATTAGTTATTTATTGAGATTTATAATCTCATGTAGTATTTGCACCCTACGATTCCATTTTATAGAATCATAGATTTCGATACAGAGGATGACGTTGAGCCTAAGGGATCGGCTTCGTCGAAGGAGTGACATGTGGTCACTTTTTTATCACGAGATTTGTTTCCCCTTTTGGTTATGTAATTTGGCTTTTACTTTATTTTCATGGATAACTGTATAACCTTTTGAAAGGCTTTATTTTTCGATAATTTTGTATTTAAAAATTCATGTACTTAGTTGACATCTTTTATTTATCTGCTGCGATATTTGTTGTTTTCTTTTTGCATATATACACACTTTGCACTTGTCATTCGGGGTGTATGACCCGTAGGTATCACAATTCCTGCCTTTCAGTACGTGAGAGTCAGGGGCGCCACAATATCTCTTGGGTCTCAAACAAGGAGCACACAATCTCTCAATCTAATGACGAAGCTAAATTTCAGGCTATAGCGGCCACGGCTACCTCAGAGCTAACATGGTTAAGCTATCCTTTCAAGGACATTGGCCTCCATGACACATTTTTCAACCACAATAATAGTTCTCTTCACATGACTGTCAATCCAACGTTCCACGCCCATACCAAACACGTTGAACTCCACCTTGTTCTGGAAAAAGTTGTTCACGGTGCCGTAATTTTTCGAAGTATTTCACACTACAACAAATTCAGCTATTTGCCACCATTTTTTTCCCACACATGAAAAATTGCCGCTAATACATATTTATTCTCACAAAATACTAGTCTCAAAAAATACAATTCGAAATTGTCAATAA
Organism: Carya cathayensis; assembly: GCA_011037825.1. Classification (NCBI taxonomy): domain Eukaryota; kingdom Viridiplantae; phylum Streptophyta; class Magnoliopsida; order Fagales; family Juglandaceae; genus Carya; species Carya cathayensis. The sequence continues at coordinate 838,858 of QGSO01000334.1, read as the reverse complement.
AAATATCCAATATCGGCAACAAATAATCACCGAAAATTATTTTTGTCACAATAAGTCTAAATCTGCTACAATGTGTTTGGTCTAACGACATACAGTCATCACTGAAGGGAGAAACCTTTTCATAACAAACCGAATTCTATTATGACAAGCAAGTGTTGTCACAATAAATGACAGTTATATAAAGTGCCCCAAGTTAGCGCCCACGGGACCTTTTCCCTCTCTTCGCGTCAGTCCACCCTTCATCTTTCCACGTTGATACAAATTTTTGGGCGAAACCCACAGCCCTACCTCCGAATATTTCTGCTGTAATGATCAAACCTTGTAAATCCATTTGCTGCCGAAATCCACGAATTGATGAACCAGCAACCAGTGAAGGTCGTCGACGGTGACGATACAATCCTTTCATTGCGATTGATCATCCATGCTTTGATTCGCTGGGCATTCGGGAGATTTTCTGGACCCTAGCTGTATCTGCTAGGTCATCCCCTTCCCTTCACTGGTCGCTACCAAAATTCTGTGTATGTTTCGGCTCCCTTTACTGTGAGCTAAGGGGAGAAAAAATTCCCCTTCTACGGTCAGGTAAACTAGCTTGAGTTTTTTGGTTTTTTGCCCTCCCTGTTATTGCATATTTCTCTGTTTTTGAGGCTTTAATTTGTTGAGATGTAATTAGAAGGGATAAAGCCGTTTTTTATTGGTAGATTTATATCTACAGATCATGCGATGTGGCATTTCATATGGTTGAGAAATTTACATAATCCCAATAGTCTGGGACACGGCAGATGCCATAAGCCTGAAAGATGTTGGTGTTTTGATATTAATTATTTTGTGAGTTCTTGTCATTGTATCTCTGATTATTGCTTGAAATGGTAAAGATCGATCCATTTACCAGCTATTCTTCACGGTTCTATTACGTGTCACTGTTTTTCTCTCCTTCTTCACCGGCATGCCATCTCTTTTCAGCTATTCTCTTTTTCCTGTTGGCTTAAGACTAAAGTTGTCCTGCAATTTACATATTTTATCGCTATCTAAAATCGAAGACCCTCTGTATATCCTCTTCTTCTTCTTGCTGCCTTGACTGAGATCTATTTGAATCTTTAATCGTAGTGGTATTTGCTGTGGGTTTTTCCTTTTTGTTTCATAAATTACAGTTCTAGTTTGGGAGATTAAAAGTGGATAGAATATATTTTTTACCATTGTTTTTTGGCTAACAGTTCTCCAATATGTATGTTCCAACTATGTATTTCTGGCTGTCCATGCCAGTTATAATATTTTGATGTACAGTGTTTCCAGCTATCAAACCTCATGAGTTTCCCATGGGAATTGGTGGCAGAGTAGTGTGCAAGTGTGTTACAGGTCGATCTATCGGGAGGCCATTTCAGCCACATATTTGTGCTTGCTTCGGCACTTGCCTCCATGACCGACAATCTGAGCAAGAATTTTTTAACCCATCCTAGTGTTATCGGATATTCTGAATGCCCTTTTATCAGTTGGTGAAATTAATGATATAACTATCTTCAGCTGCAAGTTTGACGTTTCATACTAACGCTAGTTTATTAATTATCATTTTGATCATGAACTTAGTACTTCTATTTTCTTGAATTTGTGTGACTGATATGGTTGGTAAGCTAGGTTTATGGTCATACTCTTTTACAGCTGAGTAAAATTTTTTTGAGATTGAATATTATATTTTTTAGAAGACATTTTCACAATGAGGCCAACCTATAGTTCGTATTATTCTAGTCCTTCAATTATACATTATTAGTTTTCCTCATTTGACCATTCTGTCACCATTTTGCTGTGCCTTTCATCTGCTTATATGTATGGCAACTCTGTGATAGTTGCCTATTGTCAATTTAGGCAGTGTCATATTGTTACACTATGTTCAAACGACGACACAATGAGGGGCCAACCTTGCCATCAATGTGGTCTGATGGAGGTGTGTTAATTTTGAGTGAAGATCCCCACAAATACTTTCACCAGGGAACAGATTAGAAACCATGAAATATATCTCATTGATCTGTAGTAGTTCTGTTTGGGGACATAGATATGGGACTCATAAATTTATGTATATTGGCTGGGCATGTCAGCTTGAACAGAATCCTTTAATTTCTGGTTTATGTTGGTTGGATATGTTCTAACTGACCAGGGTGCATTTGGATGATAATTGTATGTATAATGAAATACTAAGTGATATATCAAATAGATGATTAGCAATTTCTGGCCTTGGTTTGGGAGCTTTGCCATGGGAATGTATCTGTATATGTCGTAATGATTATCCTTTATATTTTGGAAAGGTACTGCAAATAAGGGGGGAATCATGCATAGATATGTGTTCTGTGTCGGATGCAAAATGTGGGAAGTTTTGGTTTTATAGTGCTGGGCTGGATATGGATGGCTTACATCATTTGTAAAAGTTTGATCTGTGGATTGCAACGTGGATAGGATTCAATAAAAATATCTTATATATTTGAGCAACCAGTTCTCCAATATAATTCTGGTTATTGAGGTCTGAATTGTATATAATATTTATAAATTACCAACAGATGTATGTATTTGTAGTGTAGTAGTTGGAAAATGGTAAGGTATAAGAAAGGAGGTTGAACTGCTAAGTTGCTAGGCCCGATCGGTAAATGTATATGTATTTATGTACATTGACAGGTCTTGTGGAAAATGAGGATTATTGGCCACAATGCATCATCAGGACCATTCAATATTGGCGAATAAAATGTACGTAGTCCTATTCCGAATTTTTATAATAAAGTATATGCAATTTGCCTACATTGAGCTATAGCCAAGAAAATAATGGCCAATACTTATAGTTTTTCTCAACGCTGAATTGCCGAAAAATGTTGGTCTTCATAAAATAGGTCCCCAGCGATAAGGCAATTTACATGAACCAAAGTCACTGCTAATGGGTATTTACAAGAAGACAACGTTGCGGATAGTAACGTACTACAAGGATTTGTAGTTGTCCGAAAAGCCAATTGAAGTCAGCCTTCCCTTGTATAACATCATGGCAATAAACTTGTTGTCAGTAATACAAGTTGCCAATACTAACGTATTTCAAGGAAGTGTCGTTGTCCGAAAAGCGAATTGAAGTCAAACATCCATTCTATAACCGCATGGCAATAAACTTATTGTTACTCATCCAAGTTGCCAAATATGAATTTTTTTTGCGCCATAAGTTCTCAGAAGACTACTATTTCCTACAACATATATTTGTGGTAAGTAATCAATAGTAGGGGTGTCAAATCGTGTTAACGGGTCGTGTTCGTGTCGTGTCAAATCGTGTTAACGGGTCATATAGGTCAACCCTAACCCGACCCGTTAAGCTTATCGTGTCAAAATCTCAAACCCTAACACGACCCATTAACATAACGGGTCGTGTCGTGTCAACCCGTTTTGACCCATTAATGAATATTATGAAATATGTTTTTTTTTATAAGTAAACAAAGAAATTACGAAAATCTTACGAAATAGGTTAATATGATACAATATAACTCATTTTAAACTATTTATGTAAATGGGTTGAATAGGTCCGAAATTAAACTTTTTAACCTGATTAAATTTAGCATAATTTTATATAAGTGTTAAAATCACAATATCTATAAAAATTATAAAACTAATTATAAGTCCAAAACTACAATCCAAATAATAAAAATATCGAAATTGAAATTCTAACAATTTTATTTTTAGGTATAAGGGTATAATTGTAACTTTAACTTTCTTAACGTGTCATAACAGGTTATAACGGGTCAAAACAGGTTGACTCGTTATCAACCCGTTAAGCAATCGTGTCTTAACGGGTCAACCCGTTTTGACCCGAACCCGTTAAGGCTAAACCCTAACCCGCTATTATCGTGTCGTGTTCGTGTTGGGTTAACGGGTCGTGTGACATATTGCCACCCCTAATCAATAGTATTATTATGAATTAATGAGATAGCATATTAGTGGCAAGGTTTAATTCCAGGCAGTGAGTTTGCTGTTCGAGATTGGGAGTTTGGTTTGAAGTATTACTGACAATATAAATGAGTTATAACAACGGCATAAATTGCCAAGTTATGTAACTATTTTCTTCAAAACTTAAGATAGCCGAAATTAGTAGTTAAATTGGCAATTTATTATCTGCAAAAATGTGGCGGTATTTTTCTGTGGCTTTATATACATTTGCTGCAAAATAAACTGAATTTGTTGCAAAAACTTTTGGCGGCAAATAGCTGAATTTGTTGTAGTGGATCATCCACCCTTTAATTAGCCGATATCTTTACCAAACCCTATCAAAAGATTGGTTTCGGTAATGTTGAATCAAGTTTGGAGTCTTGTTTCCACTTAACTCCACCTTGAGGCCGCCGGGAGGGGTATGATAAAGCACATTTTCCACCAAGAGCTTTGCCTATGACGAGAGAAGATGGTAATGCGTATTAAGTCAAAGAAAAACCCTCATAGTTGTTGCTACCCTCAAGGAAAGCCAATCAGTGCTAACAGTTTTGGAAAGTCATATATATATATGTACTACATTAATATTCTGGCAGCCTTTGCAATATTTTCTCCATTGGTCAATCAAGCTAAGCAAGCTGCTATGAAATGGAATCTCTCCTTTCAATTTTGTACCACTATATATATTTTATGAGATATTTTATTTTCAAACTGGTATGGAGAATACACCATCCACATGATCATTAATGTTGCACAATTTTATTTGCTAGATTCAAATATGTAAATTTTCTTTACAAAATTAAATCTTATTGCGTCAGCAATAAGCATACGTGTGTACTCCAAACAGGCTTATAAATATAATTTTTTTTTAATATAATATCTCCTATCTTTTGCAAACAGAGTACAGGTTTATAAGAAAATATTTCAATAGGGGCTAATTCGCATGTCTCTGAAAAAGCCTCTTGTTACTTTTCTATTGTCTTAATTCACCATCTTCTTCACAAATAAGGTAAAATATATAAAGACTTAGGGTCCTATTAAAAATTTTGGAAATTTTCATGTTCACAGCTCCAACCATTATTCATGTACGTATAGCGCGCCCATAATACCTTTTGAATTGGTTAATTCCACATGTGTCTCTTGTGACATCCCGTTTTTACATGTATTTTCACTGAAGAAATATTTTAATTTAATTAATTTTATAGTGCTTGTATTTTAAATAATCGGGTTTTAATTAGTTTTTATTCACTGTTGAATTTAAATTTGCTGTTTAATTTATTTTAGCTTGTTTTTTGTTTTAAAAATTTAATAGTTGGTTTTCGCTAATTATTTTATTTATTTTAGCCTTGCGACGTGTTTAAAATTTTTTCTCAGTTTTTATTGCTTTTAAATTTCTTTTTTTTGAATCAGTCGTTGGACTTCCGAAGTGAGGACTGGACCTCATTTGTTTTCTTCCATCTTTTCCTTTTCCTTTTCTTTTTTTTCTTTTTCTTCTTTTTCTTTTTTCTCTTTTTTCTTTCTTTCCTCTCCTCTCCCGTTCGGACCTCACTCCCGCGTCTCTCTCTTTCTCTCTCTCTCCTCACCCACGCAACTTCCGGCCATCACCCAGCCCACTGCCGTCCGGCCGCCGTGGTCGGCACTGCCCCTACCGGTCGACTCCCCTCCGGCCGGTGACCACCCCCACCGATTTCCAGCCCCAACCAGCCGGCCGTTTAGCCGGAAAACCACCCTAAAGCCACACGGTTTTTGCCTCGATCCACCGCCGTCGCTCCACCTCCGGCCACCACCTCCTCACTACTTCATCACCGGTTCCTTACCGTCCTAACCCACCCATTTCCGGCCTCAAATAGTTACCGGAGCAGCTCCCACGAGCTCAACTCCGATTTGCACGTTTTTTACTTCAACCGGCATTTTCGCCGCCACCCACGGCCAAAGCTCTCTTTCACTAGCTTCATAAACCTCCCTAGACCATTCCCTATCAATTTGGGGTCTTGGTTCTTCCCCGTTCAAAAGTGGGTATTTTGCGACACACGGGAACGGTGCATTTGCACTGTTACGTTGCTTTCGCATCGCCGTTTGCTTCGCGCCGACCCTTCTAAAAATCCTTTTTAGCGCTGTAACTATTTTCCCAAGCTTCGTTTTAGATTTAATATATTATTGCCTTTACAATAATTTATTTGGTTGGTTTGCTGATTTCGGACTGAGTCCGAGGAGTTCGGGGGTGGGATGGGTGGAGGATCGAGTTGCTTGAATTGTTGTTTGATGATTGGTTGTATTTTTCAAGCATTAAGTTTGCATTTTCGTGGTGTGTACATGTGCATTTTATTTTAATTGGAAAAATTCCGGTTTTCTTGGCGTAAATCGATTTTGGGTGCGTGTGTCTCACGAGCCCAAGCCGGGATGGGTCATTATCTCGGTGGAGCTCCTCTGGCCACTCGGGAGCGTAAAATACTGAGTGACGTCCCCTGAATTGTCGTTGGACGACGGGAGCAGGGCTAGAGGATGCTAGGCTACGTACGCGCGAGAGGCGCGGAACCAAACATCGCCCTACTCACTGACTCCATGGCCCCTCAGCTGGCGGGGGCTAGAGGATGCTTGGCTACGTACGCGCGAGAGGCGCGGAACCGGGCATCGCTTGTTATGAAGCCAGGGCTTGCGAATGACCCCTAGGGGAAGTCATGGTGCATTCGATTAAGGAAAAATATGTAAAGGAAAGGTTTTGGGCCAAATGGGACTTTTGGCGTGTGTGAAAAAAATATGGTTTTGGGGACATGAGCATTGGGTATAATTCATGCATATTGTTTGGGTTTTAATTTGTTTATATCTTGCGTTGTTTGGGTTTTACTTACCTGCGGTACCATTTTTGGTACCGTAGATTTTGATGCAGATCTTGTTAATGAGGAGGTTGAGCCTGAGGAGGCGGCTCTGCCGGAGGAGTAGCTGGAGGATCTTTAATTATTATATGTTTGGCGATGTTTTTATTGATATGTATTTGGTTTCAAAATGATGTCGAACTTGTAATATTTTAGTAGGTATGTTTGAATCTGGTTTGTATTTAACTGAGAAAAATTCTGGTACTTAGTTTTATGACTTATCTAACCGCTGCGTGTTTTTATTTGTACACATTTTGCTCGTGCACACACTTCTGGCACATAGCGAGGGGATGCGTGACCCGTGTTGTCATCATCCCGACGTCTTAATTTTCCATGTGGCCGCACGTGGGATTTGGGGGCGTCACAGGTGGTATCAGAGCGGTTTGGCTCTGGGTAAAACCACATGTCCCATAGGAACGGTACCAGAATGTTTTTTTTTTTAAGTGGTGTTTTAAAGAGTTTGTTTCATTTGGAGCTTTGTTCTTGTTTTAAATTATCTTATATATATATATATATATATATGTGTGTGTGTGTGTATGTGCTTGTTTTATCGTTGGTTGGTTTGTTTTTATGTTGATTGTTTTATCCGATGTTTAAACGGGGTCGAAGGTTGTGATTTGGCAAGAAAATGGTGAGACCACGGAGGCCTTCTGGGGAACCTCAGGATGAGTTGCCGAGAGGCGATGGGAATTTCTCCATGGCTCGAGCGCTAAACCGTTTGACGGAATATTTACAACGAGGCGAGCAAAGTAGAGAGGCTCAAACCAGTGAATTAAACAGGTTGACTGAATATCTACAGCGAGGGGAACAGAGCAGAGCGGCGCAGGCTGGTTGCACCTACGAGCGCTTCTTAGCGCACCATACCCCTGCTTTTACAGGAGAGGAAGATCCACTTAGAGCTGGGAAGTGGATCAGAGATATAGAGAAAACTTTTGAAGTTTGTGGCTGCACGGAGGCACAACAAGTGCTCTATGCAAGTTATTTGTTGCAAGGTACTGCTTCCGAATTGTGGGAGACGAAAAGAGAAATGCTGATGTTAGAATTGGGATCCTTCGCCGCAGTGACTTGGGAGCGATTTAAAAAGGAATTTAATGATCGGTTCTTTCCTGCGCATGTGAGGCCGCAAAAAGCTAGAGAATTTTCTAGCCTGGTTCAAGGAAATATGACAGTAGAGCAATATGCCCGAAAATTTATGGAGCTTGGGCGATTTGCTCCTCATTTGATAGCCTCGGAGGAGATGCAAGCTGAGCGCTTCCAAGAGGGTCTGCGACCCGAGATACGCCGGATGGTGGTTTGCCTCCGAATTACTGTCTTCCAAGAGTTAGTTGATTTGGCTATTATCGCAAAACGAGAAATTAATTTGAGCATGGGCTCCCCTACCAGTCAGAAAAGGCGGAGTTTTACTGGAGAAGGAAGTAGCTCTGGCTCACCTCAGAAATTTATACAGCGGACCGGAGCTCGACCACAAGCAGCCTCAGGAGTCCGTATAGGAGGTCGGATGCCCGTTTGCGGAAGGTGCAATAGAGCCCATGAAGGGGAGTGTTGGCAAAGTGGTAGGATCCAGTGTTATCGCTGTGGCCAAGAGGGACATTTAGCTCGCGTGTGTCCTAATAGAGTTCAAGAGAGCCGTGGAGGACGACGTGGTGGAAAGTCTAATCAGAGGCAAGTAGCGCAGGCTCGGGTATATGCTGTTACCCCAGGGGAGGTGGATGTTGAGGCACCAGCGACCCACGATGCTGGAGTAATTACAGGTATGGTTCTAAATTAATTTCTGGATTTGATGTTGGGTTTGGTTTGGTTTTTCTTTATTTTGGATTTCATGGGTATGTGTGGTTGGTTCAGGAAGGGTGCAGTTGTATGATTTTTATGCTTGCACATTATTTGATTCGGGTGCATCTCAGTCATTTGTGTCTTCTACGTTCGCTCGGATATGTAATTTGGTTATGGGACCCCTACCAAAATCATTAGTAGTGAGTCTTCCAAATGGTGAAATGGTTTGTTGTTCTAAAGTTGCATTGGGTTGTCCCTTAGATTTTGGTGGAAGGACACTTGATGCCGACTTAGTTGTATTCAAGTTGTTGGGATTTGATATTATTCTCGGCATGGATTGGTTGTATCGGTATTGTGCAAGTATTAATTGTAGAAGCCATGTAATCAGCTTTCAGCTCCCAGATGGCGAATATCTAGAGTTTGTGGGGAGTAAATTAAAAGAAAAGCCGATGGTTATATCGGCAATTCAAGCGAAGAGAGATATTGCTTGTGGAGCGGACGCCTTTTTAGTTCAAGTGGTGTCTACGCCAATTGGGAAAAAGTCCTTATCAGATATTCTAGTTGTAGAAGAATTTCCCGATGTGTTTGTAGATGATTTGCCGGGGTTACCTCCAGTCCGTGAGTTGGAGTTCGTAATTGATTTAGAACCTGGGGCAGCTCCTGTCCATAAAGCCCCTTACCGTATGGCACCAGCTGAGCTGAAGGAGTTGAAAGTCCAGTTGCAAGAGTTGGTGGACAAGGGATTTATCCAGCCAAGCACGTCACCTTGGGGTGCGCCAGTTTTATTTGTTAAAAAGAAGGATGACACTCTTAGAATGTGTACTGATTATCGGGAACTTAATAAAGTGACCATCAAGAATAAGTATCCTCTCCCAAGAATTGACGATTTATTTGATCAGCTTCAAGGAGCAGCTATCTTTTCAAAGATTGACTTGAGATCAGGATATTATCAGTTGCGAATAAGAGATAGAGATATACCCAAGACTGCTTTTCGATCAAGATACGGGCATTATGAATTTAAAGTGATGCCTTTTGGGTTGGCTAATGCCCCCGCAGCTTTCATGGATCTGATGAATCGGATTTTTCGGCCTTACTTGGATTCTTTTGTGGTGGTCTTCATTGATGATATTTTAATTTATTCTCAGAATATTGAAGAGCATGCTTATCACCTTCGCTTAGTGCTTGGGAAGTTACAAGAGCACCAACTGTATGCGAAGCTTAGCAAATGTGAGTTTTGGCTGGAAGAAGTTAAATTTCTCGGGCATGTAATTTCCCGAGACGGTGTAGCAGTTGATCCCAGTAAGGTGGAAGCTATTTTATCATGGCAGCGCCTTCTACTGTGCGCGAGATTAGAAGTTTCTTGGGACTTGCTGGATACTATAGAAGATTTGTGGAGGAATTTTCCCGTTTATCCGGACCTCTCACCGCCTTGACGAGGAAGAATGCAGAGTTTGTTTGGTCAGACAAGTACGAGAGGAGTTTCCAGGAATTGAAGAACAGATTGACAACTGCGCCAGTATTATCACTTCCAAAACCACATAAGCCGTTTGTAGTTTTTAGTGATGCATCTAAATTTGGTTTGGGATGTGTTCTCATGCAAGAAGGACGGGTTGTGGCTTATGCGTCTCGTCAACTGAAAGACCACGAGAAGAATTACCCGACTCATGATTTAGAATTGGCTGCAATAGTATTTGCTCTTAAGATTTGGCGACACTATTTATATGGGGCTGTTTGCGAAGTCTACACCGATCACAAGAGTCTAAAGCATTTATTTTCTCAGAAGAATCTCAACATGAGACAAAGGCGATGGTTAGAGCTAATAAGTGATTATCAGTGTGAGATTAAATACCATCCAGGAAAAGCAAATGTAGTTGCTGATGCCTTGAGCCGGAAGTCATACTTAGAGGATGAGGCTGAATCTTCTGGAATGGATTCGATACTTTGCGGGATGAGAAGGCTCCTCATTGGAAGTTCGCACCAGGAAGAAGTGATATCTTCAATTCTCGACATTCAAGTAGTTGATTTTGAAGAATTGAAGACTCTACAAAGAAAGGATCCGAAGCTTTTGGACATTAGAAAAAGAGTCAGAAAATCTAGAGGGCCATTACACTACAGTTTGGATAAAGATGGGATTCTTCGATTCCGAGATCGTAGAGTAATTCCTAAGGACTCAGAATTTAAGGAGCGAATTATGGCAGAGGCTCACGCGGCTCCCTATTCCGTTCATCCTGGTAGCACAAAAATGTATCGGGGCTTAAAGAAAAATTTTTGGTGGAAAGGAATGAAGAGGGACATTGCCTTGTATATTGAGAGATGCAACACTTGTCGTCAAGTCAAGGCCGAACACCAAAGACCAGCAGGTTTGCTCCAGCCTCTTCCTATTCCTGAATGGAAATGGGATGACATCACCATGGATTTTGTAGTGGGCTTGCCGAGGACTCCCAGTGGAAAGAACTCAATTTGGGTAATTGTTGATCGACTGACTAAGTGTGCTCATTTCTTACCGGTCAATAATACGGATTCTCTGGAAAAATTGACGCGCATGTATGTAAAAGAAATAGTGAGGTTACATGGGATACCCAAGAGCATAGTGTCGGATCGGGATCCAAGGTTCACCCCCCATTTCTGGAAGAGTTTGCAGGCGGCTTTAGGTACTAAATTAAAGTTTAGTACTGCTTATCGCCCCCAGACGGATGGCCAATCAGAGCGCACCATTCAAACTCTTGAGGATATGTTGCAAGCGTGTGCTATGGAATTTCAGGGGAGTTGGGAAAATTATGTGCCACTCATAGAATTCGCTTATAATAACAGCTTCCATGCATCCATTCAAATGGCTCCTTATGAAGCTCTGTATGGTAGAAAATGTAGATCACCCTTATGCTGGGATGAAATCGGAGAGAAGAAAATAATTGGACCCGAGATAATTCAGGAAATGCAAGGTCAGATTCAAATTATAAGAGACAAGATGGCTGCAGCGCAAAGTCGTCAGAAGAGTTACGCGGATACCAGGAGGAGAGAACTGTCTTTCGAAGAAGGCGATTGGGTTTACCTCAAAGTCTCTCCCATGAAAGGAGTTAAGCGTTTTGGGAAGAAGAAGAAGCTGGATCCGAGATATGTTGGACCTTTTCAGATCTTGGAGAAAATAGGGTCCGTCGCTTACAGAGTTGCATTGCCAGAATATTTTGGGGATATTCACGATGTCTTCCATGTCTCATCTTTGAAGAAGAGTTTTGGACAACAAGAGCCCCGCTTTGTCGACCCAGAGTGTATGCAACTGCAACCTGATCTTACTTATGAAGTTGTACCGACGCAGATCATGGATTGGAAAGAGCAGCAGTTGAGGTCCAAGACGATACCTCTGGTGAAGGTGGCATGGGGAGATCCGTTGGCACAAGATTTCTCCTGGTAGAGAGAAGCGGATATGAGGGAGCAGTATCCGTATTTGTTCGAGTAATCAGCGGTATGTTCCTTAAACTTGGTCTAAGTGAAACTTTATGGATTGCTTTAGTTTTGGTGGCTGAGCTTGCAAATTTCGAGGACGAAATTTATTTTAAGGGGGGGAGGATGTGACACCCCGTTTTTACGTGTATTTTCACTGAAGAAATATTTTAATTTAATTAATTTTAGTGCTTGTATTTTAAATAATCGGGTTTTAATTAGTTTTTATTCGCTGTTGAATTTAAATTTGCTGTTTAATTTATTTTAGCTTGTTTTTTGTTTTAAAAATTTAATAGTTGGTTTTCGCTAATTATTTTATTTATTTTAGCCTTGCGACGTATTTAAAATGTTTTCTCAGTTTTTATTGCTTTTAAAGTTCTTTTTTTTGAATCAGTCGTTGGACTTCCGAAGTGAGGACTGGACCTCATTTGTTTTCTTCCATCTTTTCCTTTTCCTTTTCTTTTTTCTCTTTTTTCTTTCTTTCCTCTCCTCTCCCGTTCGGACCTCACTCCCACGTCTCTCTCTTTCTCTCTCTCTCCTCACCCACGCAACTTCCGGCCATCACCCAGCCCACTGCCGTCAAGCCGCCGTGGTCGGCACTGCCCCTACCGGTCGACTCCCCTCCGGCCGGTGACCACCCCCACCGATTTCCAGCCCCAACCGGCCGGCCGTTTAGCCAGAAAACCACCTTAAAGCCACACGGTTTTTGCCTCGATCCGCCGCCGTCGCTCCACCTTCGGCCACCACCTCTTTACCACTTCATCACCGGTTCCTTGCCGTCCTAACCCACCCATTTCCGGCCTCAAACGGTCACCGGAGTAGCTCCCACGAGCTCAACTCCGATTTGCACGTTTTTGACTTCAACCGGCGTTTTCGCCGCCACCCACGGCCAAAGCTCTCTTCCACTAGTTTCATAAACCTCCCTAAACCATTCTCTATCAATTTGGGGTCTTGGTTCTTCCCCGTTCAAAAGTAGGTATTTTGCGACCCACGGGAACGGTGCATTTGCACTGTTACGTTGCTTTCGCATCGCCGTTTGCTTCGCGCCGTCCCTTCTAAAAATCCTTTTTAGCGTTATAAGTATTTTCCCAAGTTTCGTTTTAGATTTAATATATTATTGCCTTTACAATAATTTATTTGGTTGGTTTGCTGATTCCGGACTGAGTCCGAGGAGTTCGGGGGTGGGATGGGTGGAGGATCGAGTTGCTTGAATTGTTGTTTGATGATTGATTGTATTTGTCGAGCATTAAGTTTGCATTTTCGTGGTGTGTACATGTGCATTTTATTTTAATTGGAAAAATTCCGGTTTTATTGGCGTAAATCGATTTTGGGTGCGTGTGTCTCACGAGCCCAAGCCGGGATGGGTCATTATCTCGGTGGAGCTCCTCTGGCCACTCGGGAGCATAAAATACTGAGTGACGTCCCCTGAGTTGTCGTTGGACGACGGGAGCGGGGCTAGAGGATGCTTGGCTACGTACGCGCGAGAGGCACGGAACCAAACATCGCCCTACTCACTGACTCCGTGGCCCCTTAGCTGGCGGGGGCTAGAGGATGCTTGGCTACGTACTCGCGAGAGGCGCGGAACCGGGCATCGCTTGTTATGAAGCCAGGGCTTGCGGATGACCCCTAGGGGAGGTCATGGTGCATTCGATTAAGGAAAAATATGTAAAGGAAAGGTTTTGGGCCAAATGGGACTTTTGGCGTGTGTGAAAAAAATATGGTTTTGGGGACATGAGCATTGGGTATAATTCATGCATATTGTTTGGGTTTTAATTTGTTTATATCTTGCGTTGTTTGGGTTTTACTTACCTGCGGTACCATTTTTGGTACCGTAGATTTTGATGCAGATCTTGTTGATGAGGAGGTTGAGCCTGAGGAGGCGGCTCCGCCGGAGGAGTAGTTGGAGGATCTTTAATTATTATATGTTTGGCGATGTTTTTATTGATATGTATTTGGTTTCAAAATGATGTCGAACTTGTAATATTTTAGTAGGTATGTTTGAATCTGGTTTGTATTTAACTGAGAAAAATTCTGGTACTTAGTTTTATGACTTATCTAACCGCTGCGTGTTTTTATTTGTACACATTTTGCTCGTGCACACACTTCTGGCACATAGCGAGGGGATGCGTGACCCGTGTTGTCATCATCCCGACGTCTTAATTTTCCACGTGGCCGCACGTGGGATTTGGGGGCGTCACATCTCTTGAGCCAATGTCTCACAAATCAAAAATTGCAAATTTCACTCGACCTACAATCTTGTGTGTGTCTATCCAACTCTTTGAATTTTTTCAGTCGACATATATAAATATATATATATAGAGTGCACTATAAGAAAATTGCTTATTTGCTATCAGTTATTTCCAGCGAAATTATTATTTTCAATTAAAATGAGTCTGTTTTAGTGGCAAATAATCCTTATCATTGCAAAAATAAAAATGGTTACAAATATCCGTTTTTCTTGTAGCGCGTGCGCGCAAGTATATAGTGAACTATTACCCTAGTTAGCCAATTACATATCACACGAGTATCTAGCGAACTTTCTTCTTTTGTTTTCCAATTTTTCTAACCAATTTCAACGTCTACACTTAATTAACCCAAACTTACTGATGTAACAATATTAATTATTACAACTTAATTATATGTACATGCAAGTTTTGACAATGAGTTTGATACTATTTTACACTAACAAGTGTCATAACCAATTTAATCATGGCTGAGTCTCCATATATACTTCTAAAATTAAAGTTTTCTCTATCTTTGTTCTTTTTCTGATCTGTTGCTAACATGAAACTCTATGTTTAAACCCTTTATTGCCTTTTAATTTAAATAACTGCGAGTCTCAAATATATAGCCTATGGAAAATATATGTGGACGTAAAAGATATCAAAGATTGACAACGTAGAGGCTTGCCTTTTTCTTTCTCATCAGCTTCTTTTATTCCTAAAAAAAAAGAAAAAAAAAATGTTTATCAGCTTGTTTTTGTAGTAATTTGACTAACCTTTTAGTAGGCTCCAACTGAGAGAGAGAGAGAGAGAGAGAGAGAGAGAGAGAGAGAGAGAGAGATGGGCTAGGGCAGCAAAAGAAGCTTCTGTACTGTGTATTGTTAGATAGGGAAATAACTAGTTTACTAGACCCAAAGTTGTCGAATGAGTGAAGAGACTGCAGAATCCAATGTGCTTGACTGGAGCTGAAAATGATTTACGTTTGCATGGAAGAATGTGCAGTACTACTGAACCATTTGGCTTATATTGGCATGATACTCATAACCCTATCATCTGATCTGATTTTTCTATAACTCAAATACTGCATGTAAATCGTAATATAAGGAAGCCACAACCATGCACCATCACCTTTTAATGCAGAGTAGGACTCTTTTGCTTTGTGCACATAAAGGTAGAAGCTTCCTCGATATGTGCACGCATGGGAGTGCGTTGTATTCTTCATTCCTTTAGGCTTTATTAGCTTTTCCTCTCTCTCTCTCTCTCTGAGTGTTTTTGGAGTGAGGGTGCTTTCTTGCCAACTTGCAGTGGCTACATTTTCTCTGCAACCAATAAAGCAAGTGGAACCCCCCAGCTTTTCCCCTCAACAAAGAGTAGCCTCTGCATGGACCCAATTTTAGATCGTAGAGAGAGAGTTCTTGTAACAAAATAAAAATAAAAATAAAAGCTAGGGTCACCATTTGAAGGTCTTGGAAGCCAACTGATGGGTGGCAATACACTTTATTTATGAAATATTACGGCTCGATCTACTAATTTTATCCAAAACATGACACTTTTTTGCAAAACTACGAAAATGATTGTGTCGGAGACTAGGAAATGCGAGAGGTTGTTTCCAATAATGTATCGGAAAAAACCACTAGAAATTAAACTACTGAGGTGTATGACTTGCAAGGTTTTTTAATTATTAGGGGGCTTATATATATTATTACGCCATACTAATGTTTAAATTAAACAGATTAATAAGTGAAACCTGCAGAGATTTCATAAGCTCGAGGGACTTCGTAAGCAAACGTAATGATGACAGCTACTCGGGGTTCCCTCTTTGTTTGATAGCTGAAGAATATGGAGTACCAAAGTAGATAAAAGAACATGAAAGATAGATCCTCTTTGTCGGGTTTTCTTGTAGGAGAATGTTTTGCACTCAAGGAAAGTAGCTAGCTTCTTTCTGTTTTTTCTTTACTAAATATATAGCAGATGATTGTATAAACTTCTTTTTCTCCCTTCTTTTTTTTTTTTTTTTTACTTGCTATGGTATGTCATGCATGGTTTGATATTTTATATATACTTCCCGGTAGTTTTTTCTGCAATCATAGGAGTAACTACCATAGAGCAACTAACTTAAAAGCGAACAGTTAGAAAAGGTTA
This sequence comes from Carya cathayensis, assembly GCA_011037825.1. Lineage (NCBI taxonomy): Eukaryota > Viridiplantae > Streptophyta > Magnoliopsida > Fagales > Juglandaceae > Carya > Carya cathayensis. The sequence continues at coordinate 822,477 of QGSO01000334.1, read as the reverse complement.
CTGCATTCGTAAGATTTACCAAATAACAAGAAAGGCCACTTGAGCAAACAAGATATAACAGACAAGGCCATATAAATTAAAAAACAAGGAAAAAAAAAACACAACATATAACTTATAAGATCTAATGTTGAGTAAACTATTGCATATAGTGTCCTTTTTCTTTGTTTTTTGGTCCTTGAGCGATCTTCATTCAAACACAAAGGAAAAGCTGAAGCCCCAATAATCAGATATATCGTGACCAACATGCACCAAACTTTACTGCATGCGCCCAGTTATGATTGTATTTTAAAGGGTACTTGTATCTATTTCCAAAAGAAATTTGGAAGAAGTTTTCTTTTATGCTTAATAATTCAGACATGGAATGTTCCATGCCGGCCGTCTACCTGAAAGTTTGCTAGCTGAAGAAGAAAAAATAACCAATGCCATTATAATTAACAAAATGAAAGGAATTAAAAAAGAAAAAAAAAATACCTGCTTCCGCTGGCTGACTGCTCACTACCGAAACATCAAACATGCATCATGTATAGCATCAAATAATGTATATAACTAGTTCAATATATGAACTACATATAAATATATATATATATAAAGTATATATAAAATTAGAGCAATCGAGAAAGAAGCATCAAGAACTTACCTGATTCACATTAAAACACCAATTAATTACCAGTCAGGATAACAATAACGTCTTAAATAAGATCATCTGCCATGCAAGGCATGATTATACCATAGTTTCTTTAGTTGAAACCCTAATTTGAAAAATGAGTGTGTTGATTCGGGACTGAGTCGACTCAGCCATGTCTGTTTGGCTCAGTTCCGTTCGAATGAAGATAAATTCCATTCGAATGAAAGTCAAGGCCATTCGAATGGAATATAGGTTCATTCGAATGGAATATACATTTATTCGAATGGACTTTAGGCTCATTCGAATGGAGTTATTTGAGGTCATTCGAATTAATTTTATGTTCATTCGAATGACTTTAAATTTCATTCGAATGGAATTAAAGGCCATTCGAACTAAATATCACCTATTGGCAGCCCTTATTCGAACTTATTAGAATCCATTTGAATAAGCAGTTGCCAAACATGGCAACACAACATCATCATTCCTCTAATTCACTTTAATTACATTACATATATTTTTTTTACATCAACAGTATACTAATGGCAAGCAGTAGCGGAAGAAAACGTTCCCGACCCCAGACAGTCGAAAGTAGCTCTGTAGCTCCTTCTCAGCCGGCTGTGAGGCCTATACTAGTTAAGCGGGAGATCATTCTGGGCGACTTTTGTGACCTCACTTGGGAGGGGCGGAGCATACATGACATCATCACCGATCGTGGATGGACCGCGATCTGTCGACAGAGGGGCACAGCATATCCTGAGATGGTCGGTGAGTTTTACCGTGTCATGGGTGAGCAGTCTGGTGATGCTCTGTGCTATAACTTAGTAGTCCGGGGAGTGAGTATTATCTTCTCTCCCCGCGTTATTGCTGAGTATTATCTAACTCATTTTGGGATGTAATTATTGTAGTATGGTTTTTATTTTTAGTGTTTGCTAGCCTCTTTATTGTTAATTATATTTTCTTCTCATTATACTTAATGTTCACGATAATTGAAAAAATGACACTATCTTTAAATTAATATTTAGTTAACTAAAATATTTTTAAATTAATTTATGAATTTGTAAATATTTTAATTCATTGTAAATCATAATATATAATATATATAGAACTTTTTATTTACTTTGGAAATGATAAAAAATTAATAGAAAAAATATGTATTCTTACAATTTTAACAATATATCTTTTCAATTAAATAATACCGTTCAAACACGTTGAACCTCATTCGAACAAATAATATTTCATTCGAATTGATTAATTTTCTGTTCGAATTAATTTTTATTAGTTCGAACGGTATAGATTTTTGGAGACGACCTAATTCGTCTCAGAATCTCCAGTTCGAACTACTATTTTTTAGTTCGAACGGATTTATAAGGTTTTCCATGTTTTGAGAAGAAATTAAAATTTTGTCTCAAAAAAGTATTTTTAGGGACTAAATTAATTTTGTCCCTAAGAAATTTCGTCCCTAAAAATTAAATTTCTTGTAGTGTCTTGAGCCCAAATGGCATCACATTCCACTCATAGTGTCCCAGAGGGGTGGTGAAAGCAATCTTGTAACGGTCTGATTCCCTAATTTGGATTTGCCAAAATCCAGACTTAAGGTCAAACTTGGAAAACACAACTGCACCTTCTAACCTATGAATTAAGTCTTGTTTATTGGAAATAGGATACCTAATCCACTCTAAGATTTTGTTCAAGGGTTTGTAATTAATGACTAAACGGGGTGTCCCTCATTCAATCTCAGCATTTTTCTGAACATAAAAAGCAGAACACGACCAGGGTGACTTGCTATGCCTAATGATATTCTTGGCAAGAAGATCCTGAATATTAGTTTTGCAAAACTCCAAAGTTTCGCTATTCATTTGAATAGGTCTCGCTTTGGTTGGAATCATTTTATCAGAAAAACTAAAAACATAAGGTAAAAAAACTTCATGTTTCTTCCTATGCTAGAAAGCATTGGGAAGATCTGAACAAACATTAGAAATTAAAATTTTTTGAAAATCTGTGATTTTTGATTAAATCAAAGGATCATTCAAATTTTCAAAAATGCGTTTGAACTTAATCTCTTGTTTAAGAAAATCAAGATGTTTTTTCTTAGCAAAAAGCAAAGACACCGATTTTCTAGCTGTATTACATTAAACTTAACCTTTTTTTTTCCTTTTTTTTTTTAACTTGCTATGGTATGTCATGCATGGTTTGATATTCTATATATATTTCCCAGTAGTTTTGTCTGCAATCATAGGAGTAACTACCATAGAGCAACTAACTTAAAAGCATACAGTTAGAAAAGGTTACTGCATTCGTAAGATTAACCAAAAAACAAAAAAGGCCACTTGAGGAAACAAGATATAACAGACAAGGCCGTATTAATTAAAAAACAAGGGAAAAAAAAAACACAACATATAATTTATAAGATCTAATGATGAGTAAACTATTGCATATAGTGTCCTTTTTCTTTGTTTTTTGGTCCTTGAGCGGTCTTCATTCAAACACAAAGGAAATGCTGAATCCCCAATAATCAGATATATCGTGACCAACATGCACCAAACTTTACTGCATGCGCCCAGTTATGATTGTATTTTAAAGGGTACTTCTATCTATTTCCATAAGAAATTTGGAAGAAGTTTTCTTTTATGCTTAATAATTCAGACATGGAACGTTCCATGCCAGCCGTCAACCTGAAAGTTTGCTAGCTGAAGAAGAAAAAATAACCAATGCCATTATAATTAACAAAATAAAAGGAATAAAAAATACCTGCTTCCGCTAGCTGACTGCTTCCGCTAGCTGACTGCTCACTACTGAAACATCAAACATGCATCATGTATAGCATCAACTAATGTATGTAACTAGTTCAATATATGAACTACGTACATATATATATATATATATATAAAGTATATATAAAATTAGAGCAATCGAGAAAGAAGAATCAAGAACTTAGTACTTGATTCACATTAAAACACCAATTAATTACCAGTCAGGATAACAATAACGTCTTAAATAAGATCATCTGCCTTGCAAGGCATGATTATACTATAGTTTCTTTAGTTGAAACCCTAATTTAACTGCTATTCTTCAAGCACCAAAACCCTAGATCTCATAGCTTAAAAGTCAATTATATCTAATTATAATAAACCATTTACAATCACCCAAATGGTGAAATTCTTCCTCGAGGCATGGCACCGGCATTGATCATAGGGTTCATCCTGTCCGTGGGAAGTGGTGCTCTTCGTGGAGATGGCTTTTCTAGCTTTACAGATGCTTCGAATTTCTTTTCACCCATAGAATCACCACCACCCTGGAGTGCAGGCTTTGTTTCATAAATATCTGATATGGAATCGATGTCCGCGCCTGATCTATCCATGGATGGCCGTGACATCTGAATTTGGTCTGCACTTTTGAAAGGATCATGATCTTGAGGCCCAAGACAAGATGGAGCTGTTCCCAAGTCTTGCAGCCCGAGATCGTCGGACCAGATTAAGGGGCTCTTTCCACTACCACTATAAGAACTAGACCTTTTTTTCCCAAGACAAATATTATCGTTGTTTTGCATGAATCCTTCAAGTTGTGGCCTTTCCATGTTATGCTGAAGGTCAAGTTGGTCACCTCCAAATATATTAAGGTCTTGAAATGATGGAAAGTGGAGAGGAGAACCAAAGTCTTTCATTACACCCATGTCAGGGAGACCTTGACTACCAATATTAGCCTTGTAGCTTTCAGATGCCATGCTTTCACCAGCAAGGGTTTGACAAGCCTTTTCCAATGTACTTTGCATATATTTTCCTTGGGTCTCAATCCTCAGATGAAGATGTCTTTGCACCTGCCATATTTATGTACAAAAAATCCATATTATAGGATGTGGTTATGGCAGCTAGACTTGGAGAAACATTAATTAATGTATGAAGTGAAAGTCCAGAATAGATCATGAGATAATTTATAAGCTGTTTGGAAAATTGTTGTTTACCGTACCTCTAATTGTTCATGCAGTCTTCTTTGCACCTCCATTAGCATCCTAATCGCATCAACCATGTGTGAGTTACTGTTATATACAGTTTCACACATACAAGTAAACCCAAACACCACCCATCGATCCCAAGAGGAATCAAAAGAAAAACTTAGGCGATACATTTATCATTAAATCAAGAAGAAAGAAAAAACAAAACAAAACACCTCTTTTCGATAAATTCGATCGTTAATCATGGTACCAGAAGAATAAATAAATAAATAAATTGATGCATGAGTACTCATTCATACTGCGGGCCATTATGTTGGATGAAGATGCAGTATTTCGTTGAAGTTCTAAAGATGAAGCTGCCATGGAAAACAAACGACAAAGGTTAGGTATGTGGTATAGAATTATAAACGAACCCTAGCTACAGCGATGAATCAACTGATCTCATACCATCCTTAATCGAGTGATCATTGAATTCCTTATGGGGTTGCTTCCCAAGCCTGAATTTCTGATCAAGTTAAGAAAAGAATGAAAAAAATCAGGAAAGGAAAAGAAATTGTCATCGAGCCAACCCAATATCAGGAGCACGAAAAAAGGTGTTGCTAGAAAGTAAGAGAAGAATGAGATATTGTTGTATTCAGACCTGAAGGTGGCTCTTGACGTGGTAAATGGTCAGACCTTTCACACCCATAACTCTCATGATGGTTTTGGGTGTTGCCTCTGCAAATTCAAAAAGATCAGAAGATGAAAAACAAAACAATAGAATTAATAAAATGATGAACAAAGCTTGAAGATATAGGAGGAAATTAAAGTACGGCCGTATAGTATATAAAAAGGAAAAGCCATGGGAAAGAGAAATACTGTCTGGCCCTCCAAGCAGATTAACGGCATCAACGAATCGTTCATGGAGCTCGACAGTCCACCGGAGGCGGGGCTTAAGGTCTGTGGTGAGGACAAGACCAGAGTCACCTTGAACACACATGGATCTGTCATGGGAATTCATAGTTGAGGGCTTCTTGTGCTGGCCCAAGATTCTCTCTCTCTCTCTCTCTCTCTCTCTCTCTCTCTCTCTCTCTCTCTCTGAGGGCTTCTGGGAATACCAAAGAGATTCAAGAACAAATGCGATGCAAATAGAGAAGAATAGGGTGCGCTTTTGAAGAAGATGGCGGATGGCTTTGAGGCTTTGGCTTTGGCTTTGGCTTCTCTAATAGAAAGCGTAGTGAGGGACAAGCTGCAGCTAACAGTCCGTAAAAGAATATTATTAAAAGAAAAAACTGAAGTGCTTAATTCGATCTTATATATTTCTAATATCCGGGGCCTTCCTTTGCGGAAAGATTCTTTCTCACTCTATACTCATCATGTCTACTACTCATGTTATATATACTGTCTAGTATTGAGAAAGGGAATATATATATATATATATATGGAAGATATACTAGTGCTCGTGCCAATTACATATTAGGATTACAAAAATTTAATCTGTCTGGGTTTTATTTTTATAAATATATAGGCAGTTTTTTAAAATTAGAGGTTGGGGAAGTACTGATCAACACAATGCCACAACAGTACAATAAAAGTGAAAAGTGAGAAGCGAAAAAAAATTAAGAACAGACTTAAGGCCACGTTTGGATTTTAAGATGAGTTGAGTTGTGAATAGTAGTATTTTGTAAGTTCTATTGAGATAGATTTAACTTTTTAGATGGGTTGAAATGTATGATGTAAGTTGATATGAGTTTAACAAATTAAAAAAATAGTCGATCTTATCAATGATTGGTTTGAGATGAATTGAGTTTGGTTCAACAACCAAACACAACCTTAAAGAAAGTAGCATACAATGTAACAATACAAGAAAATTGTTTATTTTATATAAAAATAACTATTTCTTACCAAAATGAATCTATTCTGATCATATACTAAGCTGCAAGATTTCGTTTTATTATAAAAAGGTGGCAAACTTCTCAAACTAGGGCTTAATTTTCTCATATATCATTAATTAGCAGGTCATGTTTATATAAAGGCTTAATTCATCTCATGATATTATTAATTAATTAAAATTGTTAGCTTTTTCATTAATTACATTCTAAATCTCTATATTTTCCCAATCTAGACACTAGATCAGACGTGTATACAAATATACATATATATATATATATATATATATATATTCTCACTCTATACTCATCATGTCTACTACTCATGTTATATATACTGTCTAGTATTGAGAAAGGGAATATATATATATATATATATATATATATATATATAAATATATGTGGAAGATATACTGCTCGTGCCAATTACATATTAGGATTACAAAAATGTAATCTCTCTGGGTTTTGTTTTTATAAATAGGCAGTTTTTTAAAATTAGAGGTTGGGGAAGTTCTGATCAACACAATGCCACAACAGTACAATAAAAGTGAAAAGTGAGAAGGGAAAAAAAATTAAGAACAGACTTAAGGTCACGTTTGGATTTTAAGATGAGTTGAGTTGTGAATAGTAGTATTTTGTAAGTTCTATTGAGATAGGTTTAACTTTTTAGATGGGTTGAAATGTATGAGGTAAGTTGATATGAGTTTAACAAATTAAAAAAATAGTCGATCTTATCAATTATTGGTTTGAGATGAATTGAGTTTGGTTCAACAACCAAACACAACCTTAAAGAAAATAGCATACAATGTAACAATACAAGAAAATTGTTTATTTTATATAAAAATAACTATTTCTTAACAAAATGAATCTATTCTGATCATATACTAACCTGGGAAAGGTTTTTTTTTTTTTGGTGGGGGGGGGGGGGNGGGTGTTTGTGGATTGAGAGAGAATATAATGTTCAAAAGAAAGAAATAGTCTTAATCCCACTGGTTACTTTGGAGATGAGAGGGAATCTTTTGTACGTATTTCTTTCTATTTGCGGGATGAGATAGAGTATTATTTGATTTGTATTGTATTCAGAGCGTAGATAAATGGTAAGTCTTTTGAGATATATGATTAGCAAATTAAAGAGGTTGTCATGTTTATCTTTTGAATTGTGTTCGGCCTAGTGTACCATGCAGCTGCATATGTGCATGTGAGCTTTTTTCTAAGGAAAGATACGGGAGTAGTAGTGAGACCCCGCATGCAATCATGATGATGTAACACTACTATACTTTAATTAGCCTTTGATCTTTTGGTGGAACTGTGCTTGATCTTTTGCATGGCGCCATGCATGCATTTATTTTAAACCCTAAATTTTCATTAGGCCATGAGTACTACTACTCATGAGAGAGATCATTTTCGATCCTTCCGTTTTTCGTAGTACGAACCCTTTTTAACTTAATTATTATGAACCCCAAATCTATCAGTTATCATGATGGCTATAACGCAAAGACATGCTTTATGTCATTACCAATAAAAAGGTTTTCATGATGCTACAAAAGAAAACTTAGGTTTTGAGACATCGTGAAGATTCTCTATCATCTATAAATATACATATATATATATATATACTTCTTTTTTCTTCTTCTTCTTCTTATGTTAAAAACCAGAAATTAATTCATGCTTACATCTTGCATGGAGAACAATGAATGGTTAATTGTCTTTTATCCATTAAGTGGTTGTACTTTTTAGACAACTTTTGATAAATGGCAATACTCTAAGCAGCAAGATTTCGTTTTATTATAAAAAGGTGGCAAACTTCTCAAACTAGGGCTTAATTTTCTCATATATCATTAATTAGCAGGTCATGTTTATATAAAGGCTTAATTCATCTCATGATATAATTAATTAAAATTGTTAGCTTTTTCATTAATTACATTCTAAATCTCTATATTTTCCCAATCTAGACACTAGATCAGACGTGTATACATATATATATGTATATATATATATATAAATAGCAGTAGTAGTACTAGCGCTAGCAGGACTGTATGTTGCAGAAAGTCACGAAGTACAGCAGGTTTTGTTAACCATTTCCTTCCGAGAAGAATTACAAGAGTGCACGGCCACGTACGTAGTACTACAATAATATATACATATATATATATATATATATATGATCACACGACCACGTACGTAGTACAATAATATATACATATATATATATATATGTCAAGAAAACTGGAAACATCCACCACGAGATCAGCAGTACTCGATCATGTCGATCACAATTAACTGGATAGACAAATTAATTAGTAATTTCTCCAAATCCTGCAACCATATATTATATGATCCCTATTATAGTGTGCTAATTAAGCTACGCCTACAAGAATGATATTAAATCCAAGACCCTACTCTCTAAACTCATGCAACATGTATGTGTGTGTGTGTGTATGTATATATATATATATATATAGAGAGAGAGAGAGAGAGAGAGAGAGAGAGTGAGAGAGAGATGTGGATGAGGAAAAGGTAGCTAGGTAGCACTGGAAAACAAAAAGATATGGAAGTAATTACTTTAGGGTCTGTGGTTCGTAATACTTTAGAAATAGAAGAGATGATAGCAAAAAAGATTTGGTATGTGAAGGTAGCTTTTGATGACAGGAGTGGGGGGACCTTCTACTTCCAAAGCTTGTTGGGGCTCAATGCCTTATCACTTTTGTGGAATTGAAGATTGTCCTTAATTCCATGCATGCATTCCTACTCCCTTCCAAACCATAACAAACAAAGTTCAAAATTGGGTCAAACACAATAAATTGTCACAAGCCCCACCCAAACAGTATATAGTACTCAAAAAAGTAATTAAAATATATATATATGATCAGGATATCATGCATGAGTACTACTACTACTACTGATGCATGCATGGAAACAATACCCCCGGCCATCTCTCTCTCTCTCTCTCTCTCTCTCTCTCTCTCTCTCTCATGGAAACCCCATGTATGCATATATGTATTATATGAAAGGATGGAGGATGTGATCAAATCCAGAGGAGATCATATAATGCATGCTAGCTATTCATCCAAATCCAAATGGGAATAGATGCTTTCTTCTTTTACAATTAAAGGAAGATTCCTCTCCCAAAAATCTAGAAATCCATGAGTACTTATACTTGATCGTATAACAATACATACTAGCTAGTATCAATAATAATCGAAATTTCAAGCCCTCGAGAATCAAAATACGAGTATGCATGACTCTGTGCCATCTAGGAGAGAAAAGTTTAACTGAGACCAACAAAAACAGTCCACAAATCAAGCCAATGCTTGCTTGCCAGGTCGACAAACCAATTAAGCTAGTTTGAAAAAATAATAATTTTGACTCCAGAAATTCCTTCTCCCACCGCCACTTGCTTAGAATATGAAAATGATTTATTAGCACCTCTCTTTCCAAATATGAGGAATTAAAGGCGAAGAGACAAAAAAAAAAAGAATTCATTTAGATTTGGAGATTCCTCTTTAGACTACTAATACAGCTACTGTCACATTGGCTTCCTAGCTAGCCTCCCTCTATAATATATTCAAGCAAAGTTAGAGTTAAGCTTTTAGTTGATTAAGTGTCAAAGCTAGAAGCCAAGTGGAAAAGTGGGTTAGCTTGGTATTAAGGGCATGTTTGCTTGAGTTTCAAGCATCTTTATGTTCTCTGGGGGAATTATTCTTTAAGATGAATATATTCCTTTAAGGTGAGTTTGCGGGACCCATTTTCATGTCCAATTTGAATTACTTTGCAAAGCTTCTCTCTTTTTCCATATAGTTCCTCTACAAAGATGTGATAGGGTGGTGCACCGTCCATGCATTAATGTGTTTGTTGCAGCAACTCATGTTGTTGCATTACATTGAATCATGATCATAAGATGATGATAGAGTCAGAGATTACATCAAGGATGTGAGATCATGAGGATGATGATGATGACAATGATAGATGGATATGCATGCGATGGCTGAGGATCCTCAAAGTTTCATTGTAGTGGACGGGGAATATATGAAATTCCTTTCTCATATATAGACCTTTTAGATTGGAATGCACATACTGAGGCAGGACTGAACTCGGGCAAATAACTATATATATCTAAACATCCATCTTTTTTTAACTTACATATTGTTAAATTCTTCTTCTCTTCTTTTTCCTTTTTGATTATTTTTCATTTTCTTTTTGCTCATTAATAATATATATTAGTCACAAAATTTTCTACCACAAGAGGTACTTGTTACCCGCTAATATCGAGTTGAAATTAGAAATATCATGTTATATATTATCTTCTCATCTCACTTTTTTCCTACTTGTTGATGTGGTATTTTCCATAACTTTGGTATTAACTCTTTTTCTCAGGAAATTTTGTAAGGATTAATAAATATTATTGTTAGGTTATAAATATAGTACTGAGATAAAAATATATATATATGAATAATGTTATATATAATCTTAGAGAATGTAACCTCCGCACACTCCTTTTGAAAAAAAGTAAAGTCACCATTATAAAAATTATTTTTTATGTAGATTCTATATTTACTTATTTTTTCAAAAGAGTGCAGACTCTGACTACAAATATTGTTTCTCAAAATAAAATAAGAATATAGTATTATAACATAACTTGAAATCCAGGTGTTGTCAAGGGTTGAGTTTGGTAGGGAGGTTTTACAGCTGCTCAAAATAAGAGAAATTGCACCAATTGGGGGGGAGCTACTCGTTTAAGAGAAACGATATTTGCAATCGCGAAATGTACAAACACTGCGCGATCTTTTTTAAAAAAGTGAATAAATATAGAACCTACATGAAAAAAAAAATCTAATTTTTTAATAATAGACTCCACTCTTTTTCAAAATGATTGTGCAGTACTGCTTATGCACTCCATAATTGTATGTAGTATTATTCTTTATTTAGTTGAGTTACAGTACAAAAGCCCAAACAACTCTATAAGAACAATAAAAGGACCAATGAGTATTTCAAACGGGCAGTAGGGTAATTTCTGTTAAAAGAAATGTTTGGTCTAATTAAAAAAATATTATAAAAAAATTATATATACATAGTAATATGGTTTAATAATGTGATCTATCGTAGTAAAGCAAATCTAATATATATAGTACATTAACCCACGTCAGTGTGTAAATGCAACACTTACCTTCTACCAAAGTACTCCCTTTCCTAGAGGTGGAAGGCTTGATTTTTGTTTCAATATTTTGAGAAATGAAAATACACCACCTCTGGAGAACCATCCAATTCAAAATGCAAAAAATAAATAACAATCCCCGGAAGAAGACGGCCGGATCGAGCCCATAATTTAATAGGCAAACATCACCAGTTTTTCTCATCTTTTTGAAGTCCAAAGGCCGAAGATTTTCCTGAGCAAAGTACCATTCTAATTTTCCTCTTTCCATTTTTTCATTATAATTGATGTTGATACCGCCTATGTAATACCCGGATCTAGTGCTAAACTATTTTTAATAATTTTTTGCCTTTATATATATGAAATGCCCAGTTCATTTTTAATAAGTAATTTTGGAATAGGATGCGAGCCCAAAAATTTATGGTGGCAGAGTACATGGGTTTTATTGGGCTCAATAATTGGACAAAAGTCATTTTATTATTCATGGATCAAGTGGGCCTAAATAATTTGAACTTAGCCCAAAAAATTTCATTTTAAGGCTTGAAGATATTATTGGGCGTTGGATTTATTTGGAGACACGAGGATTTTGGCGAGTTTGTCTAAGATGTCCAAGCCCATGAGCGTGTCCAATTTCAAGCAAACTAGGGTTACAACTTTAGAGTCTCCTTCATGATCAAATTCTTTAAACACATGCACATAAATCATCTTCATCCTCAAGTGCCTAGAGTTGCCGCACCACCCACAGCAATTTGAGGATCCTCTCCAATTTCCCATGCCTGAAACCTCTAAGCCTCCATGTTACCTCCCCATATCCTTACATCCAGGGAGAGCCACAAGCAGTCGCATGATTTATTTCTCTCGTCCAGTGGCCTTTAATTTTGTTGGTAAGCTGCCGCTCGAACACTTCTAGTTCTACACTTTGTGCTGCCTTGAGTCACTTTTAGATTTTACATTCTAGTATTAGTAATTTACGGCCATGCCCTTAGGCAACTCATGGTAGATATGAATCAGTATGTTGTTATCGGTTTAGGTGGTGGGCTTTTTATTCATGGTGGATTTGATCTTAAATTGAGCTTATTTTTCTCCTAGTGGATCAGTGTTGATCTTACAATGATGGGTATTTCTAAGTTCAACTGGTGTGTTTTTGGATTGGGTCGTAAATCGTTTTGGGCCGGTAATATTTTGGTTATAATATGTGATTTGGGTTTAATAATTTTGGTGACAAGCTCACGTGTTTTTATGGATAATATTATAGGACTAATTTTTTAAGTAACAGGATTTTTATCTTGTAATTGCATTGAACTTTATGGAAATCAAAATATTTGGAAAATAATGATATTTTTAGGTTAGGAGAATTTTTGGTTTTTGAGAAATTAAAATAGGTAATTTAAGTATTTCAGGTGTTAATACAAATAAATGTTCAATTGGAGATTTACTCAGGTTATATAAATTTTCTATAGGTAATGATTGATGTTCTTTTGGCATTGTTGTGAGGAAATTTCTAAAAAGTTAAAAGTTCAAGTAAGCAGGGTTCCTATACTAGATTTTTCATAAAAATAAAATTAACTGAGGTTGATTTATGAAAATGTGCATTATATGTTATAAAAAGAATTATGAAAACAACCTCAGTTATTTATTCAACATCATTCGTGGACTCTGATGAAAGAGAAAGTATTTTTGTCATGACTGGTGTAGACATTGGCTTATTTTTCTGGAATTCAGTTTTTGAACTATGCAAAAGAGAGCGAATACGAAATTTTATGCATAAATTATGTTTTTGTAATCTGATTATGTTATGTTCCAAAGATTTTATGTACTCTGATATGATATGATGTGAGTTATGAAAACTTTTGGCATAACATTCTGAATCTAGATATGGTTTGTGGATGGTGATTTGTTTGACCTACCAAGGGTGCTAATAGTGGCTTTTGTTTGGGTTGATACTAACTGTTTTGTTTCTGGTGCGCCCACTTTGAAAATAAAGTGATTTTTCTGGTGGTCTTTGTCGTGTGTACATTAGGGGCTCCAGGAATAAATAAGGGGAAGATTCACATTCTGTTTATACTCAGTTAGCTACCGGGGTTTGCACAACCCTACCACAGGGGTTAAACATGGCCTCTGATGTGATATGAAGTTCTGGTATGATGGTGGTCAATTATGCTATGCCAAAAGAATTTTGAATAAGAATATTTTTTGACTTTCGCTCTGACATTTTTTATAACAGGTTCTAATTTTGTATTTTTTGACCATATAAATATTTTGTTTTGGATTATGAACTATGTAAATGCTCATGTTTATACATTGATATATATTCTCTACTTATGAAGTTGTTGATAACTCACCTCATTATCTCCATAACATTTGTGACACCCCCAACTCTCACATACGGACACGTGGAAATCAAGGCGTCGGGATGATAACAACACGGGTCACACATCCCATTGTTAAGTACCAAGTGTGTGCACAAGAAACATGTGTAAAACAAAACCACGCAGCGGATAATAAAGTCTCATAACTAAGTACCAGAATTTTGTTTAGATATAAACCAGTTTAAAACACACGTAATAAAATATTATAAGTTCAACATTGTTTCAAATCCAAATTACATAATATAGAAACAAATAAAGATATTTTCCATAGGTAAACCACTTCAAGTCAAAACTTTGGCGGAGCTGCCTCTTCGGGCTCAGCCTCCTCCTCCTCCTCAACCTCTGTATCAAAATCTACGGTATCAAAAATGGTGTCGCAGGTAAGTAATAATCCAAACACTACAAGATAAAAATACATTACACTCAACAATATGCATGAATAGATGTCAAATGCACATGTCCCAAAAATTTACATTTTTACCACGCACGCCAAAATCCCATTTTGGCCCAAAACTTTTCTTTTAAAACATTTTCTCGCCATTATCCCAGATAATGGCCCAAACCAAGAACCACCATTTTCCTAAAAAATGGATCTCAATAACCTTTACAAAACCTCGTCATTTTCTCAGAAAATGGCCCAGTCCAATATCCAAAACCAGTTCCAATTAAAAGCATGCACCATGATCTCCCCTAGGGATCATCCGCACACTCTGGCTATTATGCCACACCGCAGGTAACGACTACGCATGTGACATCTAAATGAGCGATCCCAGTCTCGCGCCCAGCACGTACCTGGCCCAGGCGCGCATCCTCTAGTCCCCGCCAGCCAAGGGACCACGGAGTCAACACGACAGCGTTACTGTATCGTGCGATCCAGTCCTCGCCCAGCGACAACTCAGGGGATGTCACTCAGTATTATCCACTCCTGAGTGACCAGATGAGCTCCACCGAGATAATAACCCATCCCAGATTGGGGTCGTGATACGCACACACCCGAAAATCCATTTACGCATGAAAATTCAATTTTCCAGTATCCAACACATGTATATGCATGCACAACGTAATGCAAATAATATGACACCAAATAACCAACAATTCTCAATATCAACAACAAACTAATAACTTTATCCTTAAATCCATCCGACCTCCAACTCTTCAAACTCAGTCCGGAATAACCAACCAGTCAATAAATTTTTATTGTAAAAGCGATAATATATTTAAATCTAAAATGAAGTTTGAAAAATACTTACAGCGCTATAGGATAATTTTCGAAGGATCAACGAATTGCAAACGGCGAAGAAAAAGCAACGTAACGGTGTAAAAACACTGTGGTCGTGGGTTGTAAAATACCCACTTTCTAACAGGGACGAACCAAGACTTGAGATTGATAGGGAATGGATTAAAAGTGTTTATGAAGTTAATGAAAGTGAAGGTTGACCGTGGGTGGCGGCGAAAACGGCGGTAGAATGCCAAAATACCCAAAACGGAAAGTGAGTTCGTGGGAGCTGCTCCGGTGACGGATCAGAGCCGAAAATGGGTGGTTTAGGACGGTAAGAGATCGGTGATGAAGTGGTGGAGAGATGGTGGCCAGAGATGGAACAACGGCGGCGGAATGGCCAAAAAGCCGTGCGGCTTGGAGGAGCTTGTGGCGGCTAACGGTGGCTCGGATGGAGGTGAAATTTGGTGGGGAGGTTCACCGGCCGGAGGGGAAGAAAACTGGGTGGGCAGTGCAGGTAACTCTACCGGCGAGCGGCAGTTCTGGGCAGCTGAAGGAAAACGGCGAAATAGGGGAGAGAGAGAGAGAGACGCGCACGGGGAGAAAGAAACCGGAGGGAAAGAAGAAGAAAAAAAAAAGAAAGAAAAAGAGAAAAGAAAGAAAAAGGAGAAAAAGAAAATATGGGAAAAAGAAATGAGGTCCAATCCTTACCTCTGGAGTCCAGAAACTGATCTAACGAAAATAATTTTAAAAGCTATAAATCGAATAAAATAATTTAAACACAACATAAAATTAAATTATAATAAATAACAAGTAAAAACTAACAAGTTAATTTTAAATCCAAAAACAAACTAAAATAAATTAAACAGCAATTTAAACTTAAAACAATAATTAATATCAAGAAAACTCTATAAAATAATTTTCACAACTAAATAAATCCAATTAAATCCGATAATTTAAAATAAAAGAACCATTATTTTAATTAAATTAAAATACTCTTTCAGTGAAAATACACGTAAAAACGGGGTATCACAACATTTTTCAAGTATTTTTGATAGTTCAGCTAGAGAACACGAGTAGGAAGTTTTGGAAAAGTCCAATGATCATATATGAATAGGTGCTAATGTACAAGTATTTTTTGGAAGATCATATTTTGTAAGTTTACCTTTGGCGGTTATTTTTGTACGTTGAGTTATGGGTAGTTCGAGTCTTTGTGGAGTTGTTACTTTATTTTATTAAGGATTTTGGTTAATATTTCTGCGGAAAAACATAGATATTTGGGTTGAGCAAATGAATTAAATATTTGATGGAGTTTTTTAGATTTTATAGTTATGATATTGGAGTTGATATTCAGTAATAAAAGCTAACTCTCCGGACCTCCAGGACCAGGGCGTTACAATCTACAACGTTAGAACACTAAGTGGACTAACAGTACCAGTGGTGGAACGACATGCATCTAGGGGGGGGGGGGCCATGATTTTTTGAAAAATAAAAATATACCTTAATTTTTATTCATAATTTTATAAATATAGAAAATGGCCCTCCAAAAAAATTGATAATCTCTATTTATTCTATAAAATTTTAATATACTTAGAAATGTCTTTTCAATTTTCTTTCTTATAGTTTCAAAATTTTGTATAATTCCTATATATTATTTATTTTCAAGGGGGTAGTCTCACCAAAATTAAATCAAAACTAAGTTTAGAAAAAATAATAAATTTATTAATATGGATCCCAAAGTTTTTTGTATACAATATTAGGCTTCTTAATTTGGAATCCAAAGTAAAAATATAAGAAACATTATTTAGGATTAGTGATCTATATGGAAAATAGTTAAGAGGTTTTAACCTCTAGACTTCATTGAACAAGAAAAATATTATTTAAGGTCTCTATTATAATATTATATGTTTAATTTGACATGAAAATATTAGAGTTTACATAAAACTTAATAAACTAACTTACATATATACTAGAATGAACGATGACATTCTAAAAAATCACTTGATAGTTTATATGAAATAAATAAATTCTAAATATTTCATTACAAAAATAATAATATATGAATATTATTTCATGAAACATTATCATCAAAAACCTGAAACATATAATAAGATATTTTATTTTTATAATTGTATTTTTACCTGTATATTGCAAATTATCGAGATCTAATTTTATATATATTTATGTTTTTATGATTTTTAAATTTCAATGTATCATACACTAGAAAATTTGACTCCCTCTCAGAAAAATTTCTGGTTTCGCCTCTGAACAGTACGACAACTTTGTAAGTAGTACTGAATTAACAGGCTCAAAACCATCAATATGCCAATAGTTACAACAATAGTTGCAATGCTTGAACCAACCTCAACATCATACTCACCACCACTTGCCCTAATTTTTTAGTTTAATAACTTTAATCCCGTATTCCAATGGTTTGGCTGGATTTCTTTTCAAGAGTTAGGGTTCCAATTGTGAGTTCCAAACTTTCCAAACTTATTCAATGGCTAATATATATTCAAGGGTGTTGCACGAGTGTTATGCCCGTGGTATTAAAATCGCATTACTTTAAAAAAAAAATGTATGGTTCATAAAGAGATTTTATAAAATTAAAATTTTTAAACCAATAGGACTTACAGTGATACATTGAATTTACTTTATGGTAAAAAAAAAATTTACAATACAATGTACCACATTAAACTATATCAAATTATGAATTTTCTTTTGTGTGATTTGTTCGTGAGCTTAGCACTTCTCTACTCAAAAAGAGAACGTGCCATAGAGTACAGGATATGCTGAAAAAAATCATTATTAAATCAATAATCAATGATACAAAACAAACAAAAAGATATTAAAACTTGTCATCAGTAAATAACTGGAATGAATACCTATAGAACAGCAATATGATTGATTTTAGGGACCTTCAAACATGGAACTCAAAATCTCACATGGAACACTCAGCTTTGGAGGGATTCAGATCAATATAACTGATAATTTCATTGGCTCAACTACATGAATGTGCTTTGTAAAACAACATGCCCTGCTGCATCTTTGAGCCTATAACCACAAAGGCAATTCAAAAACAAAAATTAAAACAGCATGCCCTGCTACATCTTTGAGCCTATAATCACAAATGCAATTCAAAAATAAAAATTAAAACAACATGCCCTGCTGCATCTTTGAGCCTGTAATCACAAAGGCAATTCACAAACAAAAATTTTACGTACAGTCATTTTTGCATACACTTTATACACTCTACTAATATGATTGATTGTATTATTTTTTTTAATATAAAATAACTGATTTGACCAATCACATAAGTGGAATGCGCAAAGAGCACATAAAAGTGACTGTATGTACTATGTAGCACAACACAATGCAATGGCATAACAAGTGCAAACAATTACAAGATGCACTTGTTACTTAATAAACAAACAGATTCACACAAACAAACAAGGCCCGCTTCTTTATTTTGCCAAAACTCAGCTTTGCAGCACCGAAACCGTTTTATTAAGGTAAAATTCATTGGATACATGGTGTACAGATTTCTATGTTACTCATCTTACAGCATACCAAAAGTTCAAGATCCAACTCTCATTTCTTCGATAGATTAAGAGTAGCAGTGTCAACCATCAACCCATATTTGAGATGTGACAAGACATTTTATCATTCAGGTTGATAGAAAGAGGTAACGGTGCTCCGAAATTGTGCTGTAAGCCAGGCAACATTCCAAGCCCAGACCTTCCACATTAATTACTGTTCATATTCCCCAAGCACACATATTTCATCTGCAATAATCGTATGAAAAGATGGCTCAAAAAGATAGCACACACGTATAAGCATATTAGAATGATGGCATTTATAGGAAGCACCAAACTTTTCAGCTAATATATCATTTCATGACTACTACTCGAGCAAGGATAAAAAAGCCAAGGGAAACTAACCTCCTATTGCTCCATTTAGTGTTGTTTCCAATGTGATAGAATTAGATAGTACAAGAAGATGCCTTGATGAAAACAAATTATAAGTGCAAATTGCATTTCACCATCATCAAGAAAAACGTCATATCATCACTTGTGTTAAAATGTAATTCAGTCATTTCTAGTATGTGTTATATTTAACCCCTGATTTCAACAGTGAGGGTCATATTGGGTTGGAACTTCTATATAAGGGTGATAGAATGGTAAAGCATAAATTACCCCAATTATAATGTAAGAAATAAATGCTTCTTGAAATAAATGAAGCTTTTTCTGGCAACTCATCAAAGGAGGGATTTATATGTTATAGGCAGTCAAATTATTGTTTGATGCCTCGAATTCCAACTTTTGAGTTTGAAGAAATGCTTTATGCAGCAAGAGAGAATGAAGCTAGATACATTAGAATAACAGAGAGGTTATGGATAGGGTTGTCTTTTTGGTAATTCAACTTCAGTGACTATGGTGGTTTGCAATTGGAATTATTTTTAATGGGATAGTTGCTTCCAAGCCCACCTGTTGACTGTCAAGCAGGTCACTACTTTTAGTACCAGATTAAAGTCGCCAGATAGTGAATGGTTAACGACAACTGTGACAAAGACAGATTGAGCCACAATGCATGTTTTTAACATCTTTTTCTAAAACATGTTTTACTGATTTACAATCAACTCGCAAAAGAAATCTTTGATTTAATAAATTACTTTGAAATTTTGTAATGCACAAAACAACAGATAGTATTTCTTTTTTAATAGCACTATAGTTATCCTATGCATGATTCCAGGTTCCAGAATGGAAGCGAACAATCTGTTCAAAAGAACCTGGTGAAACAACTTGTTTCAAGCTGCCGCCATAGCCTATGTCTGAGGCGTCAGTTTCGACTATCTTGAATCTATTTAAAACAGAAATACCAAGACACGGAAGAGTTTTGACATGTGTTTTGATTTTTCGAATCAAATTTGAATGGACATCTGTCCATGGAGCAGGATTTGATTTCAATCTTGCGAACAAAGGGCGACATTGTTTTCTCATATCCTGGTATAAATCTGAAATATAATTCAAAGAACGAAGAAATCTCTGGAGTTGTTCTTATCAAGAATGACATCATGAAACTTGTCAGCAAATTCAATGGCTCGTTGGATGGGCTTGATTTTGCCTTCAAAGATGTTATAACCAAGGAATCTGATCTTAGTTTGAAACAATTTAGTCTTTTTAGTTGAAAGAACAAGTCCGTTCTTTTTAATGATATGCTGGAACACTTCAAGGTGTTTCCAGTGTTCATCAATAGACTTGGAGAAAACAAGAACATCATCTATGTAGACAATGAAAAACATAGTGAATGATGAAAAGATATCATTCATGACATTTTAGAATTCACTAGGAGTGTTCTCACTACAAGAGATATGATTTTTTGAGACAAAAAATTTTGTCTCAAAAAATGGGAATTTCGTCCCTAAAAATTTTGGGAGACGAAAAATTTTCGTCTCTATTTTGTCTCAATTTTTGTCTCTGAAAAGTATTTTTAGGGATGAAATTGGGCGGAACCGGTCGAAACCGTTCGAACGGAAAATTTTTTCCGAGACAAAAAAATATCGTCTCAGAATCAAGTTCGAACGGAAATTTTTTTGTTCGAACAACATTTTTTTGTTCGAACAACATGAAATGTTAATTCGAACCAATAACCATATCCGTTCGAACAAAAAAGTTTAGTTCGAAGAAAAATATTAACTGTTCGAACAAACAATCTATTTACAGAAATCTTCTGTTCGAACAGACTTTTAGAAATGAATTTATTCGAATGATTATTTAATTGTTCGAACGAACGCATGGATTGTATTTCATGGTAAGTTCGAATGGATATATTTTTGTTCGAATGGGAATTTTTTGATTCGAATGGAGATGTTTTTGTTCGAATGTATGCATAAATAGTAATTTACCATTTGAACAAAATTGATCAAACAAAATGAAATTGATACTAATACAAATTGTAATCTATATACATCAAATTGTAATCTATATACACCAATTGTTTAAATGTTTACAAACATCATAAATATTAAAGACAATTAAAAAAATCAAATGAATTATGATTGTGGTGGTATAGGGTTTTGGGACATCATTAATTGAAATTGTTCAAATATTTTTTGGTTATTTAATTGTAGCCTCTCTTCTAATCTTGCTTCTAAATCTGCTGCTTGGTCTAATTGGGTCAGCAACTCTTTTTCCTTCGATCTCAATCGTTCTATCTCAAGTACAGCTTCCTCTAATTTTTTAGTCTTGTCGTCATTCGATCTGGTTTTACTGAACTTCTGATAGTGTACATGGCATCGACCTTTGTACCTCCGGAATGTATTCGACATCAATTCCTTAATCGTTAGTCAATCCTCTCGCCGATTAAAATTTAGTTCAAACTCGTCCTTCAAAGAATTATAAACAATTAGTATAATTTCAAACACTTGCATTTAAATAAAAACGTTATACAAAGTAACTTATTACCAGACAATGATTTTTGATGTGGTCTTTTACATCTTGGGAAACTTTAGCCCAGGAGGATGTAGCCATCGTTGCATACATGCGAGTAAGTGTACCAACATAAGAAGCAAGCCAAGCTGTCGAATCCCCAGAGCCACCGGTATGATCATCAGATATATCAACTTTAATTTTACCCACTTTTCTTACTTTTTTTATGCAGACACCCCTCGTAATGCCTCTAACTCGGCGCTGGTTTACAACAGCTATATATACAAAAATTAAAGCATATATTTTAATTAAATTAATATTATTTAAAAGATATACAGTGATAAAATACCTTGTTCTGATTTTGGTGATGGTGGCCCACCATTGTTGGTAGGTGAAGCACACGGGGATTCAGTAAGTGGTGGGGATGGCTCACATGTTCTTTTGCGTTTGAAATTATAATAAATTATTATTCACTCAGTAGACATAATATATTTTTATAAGAATTATACTTACACAAATATCTGTTTGAAAATCATTCGGTATCAGTTTTGCTGGACCCAAACATTCTTTAAGAGAATATTTGGCCACAACTCTCGAACGGGTCTAAGGTTTAACTGCATGTAAAATAACTACAAAATCCAAGCGTAAAGATTACAAATTTTCATGATGGGCTCTTAAAGATTTTGAAATATTTAATACTTGAGTACTTAAATATTTTCAAATACTTTAATTACAATTTTTTAATTAAATATCTTATTATTATATCTTAAGTAATAAGCTATTTAATTAGAGTACTTTGATATAATTAATTATAAATTATAATTCTTTAATTAACTATTGTATAAGTATATATTATGTATTAATCATCTTAATACTTGAGTACTTAAATATTTTCAAATATTTAATTATACATTACTCTAATTAAATATCTTATTATTATATTTTAAGTATTAACCTAATTAATTACAGTACAAGTATTTAATTAATTATATTAATACTTGAATACTTAAATATTTTTAATTAAATATCTTATTATTAAATTTTAAGTATTAAGCTATTTAATTACATTTTTAAATCATTAGTTGCTAATCTATTTAAATACAGGACTTAAATATTTACAATTATACATTATCATAACTATCATCAGAAATATTTAATTGATAATGTTCGAACAAATACTCTATAAGTTCGAACAAAATTCTGGTCGCGTTAGATTATGTTCGAACGGAGACAAATCAATTCGAACGGTATTCAGAGCGTTCGAATGAAACCAAGCCAGAAACCAGTCACGAAACAGAGCAAAAAACTGAACCACAAAACACAATTTTCACATTCATGATGCCATATTTCAATACAACACATTGAAAACTATATGATTATCTTTAAATAGGATTATTAAACAACTTAGAAAACTAAGAAAACTTATCTCTTGTACTAGCAATCCAATAAAAATATCAATCCACAATAGCTATATATACATAAAACACATTAAAGTGCTGTTCTATCCCAACAAATAAATGCAACAAATATTAAGATACTTGTAAACGAAAATCGGAATGAAAAATAACAAAAAAACATATTACCTCTTCTCCGTCTTCTTTCTCTCTCAAGAATCTCTTCTCTCTCAATGCTTTCAAGCTCTCTCTCTCCACAACACTCTCTCAAAGCCTCTGCCACGCTCTCTCTCCCTTTCTCAAACTTCAATCCGAGTGAAAATGAAGTGAAAGGATCGGATTAATAATATGTGCATTTCCGTTCGAACTAATTTTTTAGAAGTTCGAACGCGAAAATTCAAAAACCGGGAATTTTTCCCACAATATTTTCCCGTTCGAACTAATGTTTTGGCAGTTCGAACAAAAAAAAAGGAATATTCTCCAGCATATACCGATAATTTGGCGCGAATTTTCCCTCCAAACAAAAAAAATTCGTTCGAACATGAATTATCTCCGTTCGAACGAATATAAATCTCCATTCGAACTGTTTTATATTCGTTCGAACGGATAATTATAGAAATATATAACTATACACATAATATACCCAATATTATTATGAGTATATGCATAAATTAATACTAAGTGTCACTAATAGCATAATACTAAGTTTTTTATCAATCTATAATATTAAGTATTTAAAATAGTATAATATTTTATTTGCAATCACTAATATTGTTATACTTATAGTTAGTATCACTATAAATATAATACTAAGTATCACTAATAGTATAATACTAAGTGATATTAAAGTATAGATAGCATAAAAATATGAAAACTAATAGTACTGTAATACTTTATAATATAGTCTAAGTACTTGGTTTATTACTAATATACAAACTAAATATATTATAAATATGTATTTTATACTTATATTTAATGCAATGTTTTACTATATACTTAGTATATTACTTTATAATGCAATGCTTTACACAATACTATTTTATACTCATCTAATGCATAATATATATACTATTACATATATATATA